>ML780672.1:1537061-1571452 GCA_009831015.1 Picea engelmannii
GTTAAGATCGAGGAGAGTATGAACCGTCGGATCACTCTATGTCGGGAACATATCGTGACTGTCGGATTGCCTAACTACAAATGCATACTAATGCATACTAAAGAAACACACTTTTACCTAACGACATATTAGACCAAGTAGATCTTAACTAACTCCTAAATGTCTAAATATCCTAACAGCAACAACTGGAAGCTCAATCTTCCAAGCGCTTGAAAATGAAATTGTGAACTTCAAAGCCATATTTACATATGTTTTAAAGTAGTGAATATATTCTTAAATGAATATGAATGATTTGCAAGAAAACTTGCTATAAAGTTGCAGAGATAAAAATCATAATCCCATCCCCTAAGAGAAAGGCTCTCCTTTTTTAGAAAAGTATTTGATTAGGAAGTTCACAAGGTAGTAGCCAAACAATAGGTTAATCAAGCTCTGGTTAGAACAACATCGACTCCCTCAAATGCATGCGTTGATAAATGTTTTCTTATGCAATGAGGTTTTACATCCTTCATGTTTTAATTGAATGAAGACCATGATTTAATCTTTAGAAGCACCCTTTACTTTATGAGCCCTTGAGGATTGTATATCAAATTGTCAGCTGCTAAATTTTAACTTTAAGGAGGATATCCCAAAATGTTACTAGTATGTTTTTTTTTGGAACGATCCAACATTTAAAGGTATTGAAAACAACATTTAAAAATATTGTAAATTCCTTGAACAAAGTGGCCCCAAAAACATTCCAATATATATCATGTTGTGTGGGGATGACCGCAACCCCAGACATTTTCGATTCAATATATCTCATAATTATTATTGTAAAGAAAACTTCAAACACATGAAAATACATGTACTTTAACTTGGGTACATTTTTACTTTTTATCTCTCGAATTCGATTGTAACCACGCATCAAGTTAAAATTGTCAAGACGATGATATTGAAATGTATGTGCTAAAATACAAAAGGCAGATATGCATATAATTGCAAAAGGATCATTTGTGCTTTAAAAAGATATGCAAATAATTGCAAAAGGATCATTTATGCTTTAAAAATAAAAGTGAGACAATAAGTTGAGAGGGCCTACATATGTGGCTCAATGGTGTCACATTTAATATCTTACACATGATTTTCTGCATATTATAAAATGGTACCTCAACATGGAATAAATGTCATACATTTCACGTTTGGCTCTCCATATCATTTTGTGTGCACATGGACATGACAGAATGAGCAAGTACTTGTAGCCCTCATAATTAACCTTCCACGTGGCCCACCTTCCAGAATGATAAAAGTGGCCCACCTTCTCAAGTTTTCCTTTTACAAGTAGAATAGAATAAAGGAGAAAGGACTTTACCATGTTGTGGAGAGTAGCCCATTAACTTTACCAAAGGATGGCTTTAGATTGATGGACTTAGAGTTGTTTCCACTTGTTAAAGTTAGGATACATTGATGTTCTTTAGGGACAATGATGCATTAAACTATGAAGATTTTCTGGAAGATTCAATATATGTCATTGCTTATGATGTTTATTATTTTGATGATTCATAGTAATGGTGGTTGACATAACATGTTTTATATTCAACATGATTTCAAATTTTATATTTTATATTTAAGAAATTTAAATTAAAAAATGTTAATGTCCCATTAAATTATATCTTTTGAATTTTAACGATGTTTTTTTAAATATACAAAAAAATTTAGAAACATGATTATAAATAGATTAAATGGATTAATGTAAAAGATATGATTTTATTACAATGAAATCATTTGATATAATAGTGTCAATCTCTTTGTATGTCAATGGCTAAGTAGTTGTGTTATCGATGCAATCTAACTATCTTATTTTATAAAATTTAATTACTTGAACGAAAGTAGTCTCTCCCCAAATTGGGTTGTGGAGATTTGAACACTAACATTTCCAAAATATGACTCCAGATTGATAAACTTGGAGCTGCTTCCATTGTTAGAGGAAGAATATTGTATTGGTGTTGGATCTTTAAGGGTAATGATTGAAGAGGAGGGTACCCATACATTATACCATAATGATGATCCAGATGATTCAATAGATGATATTGCTAATGATCCTAATTCTTGATTATTTTAATGAGTCATAAATAATGATTGTTGACATAATGTTATGTACTCCTTCAATTATAGTATAATGATACTTGAATTTTAGAGGCCATTTACAACCTCAATGTTTATATTTTTTTATTAGAGATTTAATTTTATGTATATCAAAATTTATAGTATGTAATATCTTATTGAAGTTTTGTATATTTCCACTTTTATATGAAATAAATAAACTTTACATATATTATTTTTAATGGTTTGTATTTACATTGATATATATTATTTTATATTTCCAATTTTACATTAAATAAATAAACTTTGCATATTTTATGTTTAATGGTTTGGATTTACATTGATATATATTATTTTATATTTCCAATTTTACATTAAATAAATAAACTTTGTATATTTTATGTTTAATGGGTTGGATATATATATATATATATATAACAATGTCATCATGATAAATCGACCAACAAAAAGTGTTTAGATCTCATAAGCCTAATCAGTACACAAAAAGGGATGAGCAAAACCAGGAGTCATGCTTCTTACAATATACAGATAGATGTTCCATAGAAAAAAAACACAAATTTTCGACTAAACTGAAAGAAAAAATAGGGTTGTAATATTAGAAACAATGGAGATCCAAACAATGGATCCAAAAACCTGTAGTTGTGAGGTAAAAAAAAAATCATGCTAAAGGGCGACGATCCACAGAGAAAGGGGTGAGGTTTAACTACAAGACCTTTCCATGTCTATGTTCATAGACCATCCATTTCCCATAATCCAACTGATTTCCCTCCTTAGAGAGGGCATCCACTATTGAGTTTCGCTCCCTATATATATGGCGAATAACAAAAGTGTTAAAAGTGGTCATTAATATTACTACCAGGCCTTATCTCCATTTTGAGATCAAAATGATGGTCTACAGAGACGAATAATATAGCTCCCCCCCCCCGACATCGTAAGTTATTTAATTAAGAAGCCCCATCAAAGAAATCCCATGGGTATGAATGATCCACCTGTACTTCACTAACCTGTCTGATTGGGCCTCTTCCCTTTTCATGAGGAAAAAATGAAAGAATAGTGATGGATTGTGAAGCAACAATCTTAGGTAAAGAGGGTTTGTCTTGGAAAATTGCTCTATTCCTTACCATCCAAATCCCCTAGTTAACTAGAAGAGGTAGTGCTTTGATGCTAGAATTTATTGGAGAGGAAATCCATACTTTCCAAGATTCTTCCACAGATTGGCCCTTCCATGTGCAGCCATGATCTAGGAGGAAAAAACATTATTTCCTTGTTTTGATAGTAAAGGGACAAAACAATAGTATGTGTGATACAGACATATTAACATCTTTTCATAGACAAAACCATCGAGGACCAACTATCTATCTTATTTTCATATTATCCCAAGTGGGTATTTTGTTGTTTATATCACACCATAAGAAGAGTCAAGCCTTTAGAGGACATTTTGTTTCCATAGGCCCCTCCACCACTAGAGAGGTTCTCCCAATTGTTGACCAATGCTAAGATGAATATAGCCCAACTTAGTCATATAGGTCCCATAAGGAGAAAATTACCAGACCAACTCATCCTCTTGATCAGAAATCCTGATGTGTGTGGCATAAAGTGCACTTGTAAAGCGACACCATTTAGCTTCATGTCCCTCATCCAAACCAACTTGATTGGCCAACTTTCATCCTTGGCTCCATATAGAGGTCCTATTGGGATCATCAATTTGGTTTAAGAAGAAGATTCCCTGATCATGAAGAGTATTTATAATCTCATTAGGGAGGATGTGAGATTCACCACTTCTCGGTCAAGGATCAACCCCCACAAAAAAATTATTCCCTTTTCCTACTTTCCATGCCAGGCCTTCCCCAATGAATGAAAAGGAATTGATAACAACACGCCATATTAAAGAGTCACCATTCGATTTATTGTTTTGTTTTCAGACTCAATCCTCCAAAGTGTTTGGAACAATGTATTTTTGAGGCACAACATCACTCCAAAGGATTTTGGTTCAGAGTAGTCACCACCCAGATTTTGATGTCAGTGCCTTTGAAAACAAGAAAATTTATTTTAGACCCCAACCCCCAAGGGCCTTTGGAAGGGACAAATTTTTCCATTTCACCGACAAAATGACATGTTCCTCTTGAATACCAACCCACAAGAAACGAAAACAGATCCTTCAATATTTTTCCAAAATTCCTTTGGGGATCCAAGCTAGATAAATCCAATATACCAGAATAGATTCTAGCAAAAACTTCACAAGGACTAATCGCCCCACTCTTGAGAACCAACTAAAACTCCAAATTTTTAGCCCTTTCTCAAGTTTTTCTAGAATCCATGCCCAATCCTCCTTAGAATAACAATTTGGCTTGAGATGAAAGATGAGGTATTTGATACCCGAGTACATTTCTTGTGGGACAAAGTGGAACATGTTGGAATAGTAGTTTGTCTCCCCAAAATCCAGATTTTGAGTAGAGAGGGAAGACTTCTCCACATTAATATGCATTCCAGTAGCATGACTAAACAATTCCAGAGTACCATCCATATTGTCGGTATCTCTCCTCGAACCATTGCATAAGATCCTAATGTCATCTACAAAGAGAATATGGGTAGTGCTCAAATTTTTGGATAAGAGCATGCCATGGAAGTCCCCTTTTCTTTTTGCATCTTCCAGGGCCATGCTCAAACCTTTTGCAACTAATAGAAAGAGGAGAGGGGAGAGGGGGAACCCCTGTTTGAGACCTCTTTCAGAATGGAACAAAGGGGAGGATGTCCCAATGATTAGAACTGAGAAGGAGACATTTGAGATACAACTCATGATCCAAGAGATAAAAGGAACTTCAAAGCCAATATGGGTAATAAGAAGTTGAATGTAGATCCAATTCACCCTGTTATAATCTTTGGATAAATCAATTTTTAGCACCAACCCTTTGGAATTTTTTGTTTTTAGGATGTGGAGTGTCTCCTGGGCCACTCAAATAGATTCATGGATCTGTCTTCCTTCAAGGAAACCAAATTTCTCTTCAGAAACAAAGGTTGATAAGAACTTCTTAATCCTCTAGGCTATGATCTTGGCAATTATTTTGTAGATACAACTACATAAATAAATGGGGAAAAATCATTCATTGATATAAGATAGTCAGATTTGGGGATTAGTGCAAAAAAATTAGACTTTAAAGAAGGATACATGAAACCCACACTTCGGGACTCTTCCACAACCTTCAAAATGTCAGCCCCTAATAAGTCATAAAACGCTAAGAAGAATTCAATCGTCCAACCATCTAGCCCAAGGCTTTTATCCTTTTGAAAATTGTGTATAACTACTTGAATTTCCTCCTCGGACACCTCCTGAAACAAAAGTTTGTTTTCTTCCTCATTGACAAAAATGGGGAAAAAAAGAGCCATATGAATGATCTCATCAATATAAGACATGTTATCGGCCTTGAAGATATACTAGAAGTGTTTCTTTCCCAACTGGGCCAAGCTCTCAAAATAAGAGACTGATCTTCCATTTTCATCCTCAAGGCTCCATATTGTATTGGCTATTTTCCTTCCCATAGAAAAAGCCTGAAATAATTTGGTGTTTTCTTCCCCACTAGCCAACCAGGTAGCTCTTCTTTTTAAATGCCAACTAGGTTCCTTATCATCTAGAAGTTGTTTTCTCTTTTTTTCTAACATAAGGAATATTTATTTTGAGGATGGCGACGAGAATCCCTCACCCCGAATGTCATACAATCTATGAATTTCACCTTATGTCACCACTAGATCCTACTCATCCCTTTTCTTTTTACCAGTGGCCCACTTTATTGTGGCTTTTTTCATCCTCTTAAGGTTTTCAGGAAATTGAGTTGTTGGATGTCTTCCATTTTGAGGCTCCACTGGATTCCAAAGATCTTTGACCAAATTGATGAACCCTTCATCTTTCAGCCAAACATAATTAAATCTAAAATGACTAGCTGGTTTTCAGACTCCACCCGCTAATTCCAAGAAGATAGGAGAGTAATTTGACTCACCCCCACTTCCCACCCATTTTCTCAATTGTATAGGCATCTCCAAAATGTTTTTTGAGACAAGGAAGTGGTTCATTCTTTTTGCAACTCTTTCTTCTCCAGTCCACTTGTTCCTCCATGAGGAAGAATTCTTAATCGGGGCCACATCCACCAGACCACATTGGTTCAACATATTCATGAAGAAACCAAAAAGTGGATCATCCATATCTCTAGACCCCCAAACCTTAGCAAAACCCAAGGAAAAGTTAAAATCACCACCTATTATTAAGGCCTCATGTTTCATAAAAGATATTTTAGCCATAGATTCCTAATAAATTTCCCGATCACAATAAGGCCCATAGATGTTGAGGATCATGAAATCTAGTCCTAAGGCCTCAGAGAAGAGTGAGACACCAATTCCTTAATCTTCCGGGGTTAGGGTTTTGGATTTTATTTATGATAAAAAGGCCTTTGGATCCTCATTGTAAAATCATCTTCTTGTGAATGTGATTAGCCGTCACATCTCTTCTCAGAGATAAGCTGCCACCATTCTAGTGAGTCTTTCACTCTGTATTTTTACAGTATTTGTACATTTTCACTCATTAATAGAAAATTGTGTATTATTGTATCTCTGTGTTTATGGTTTCATCTCTGATACATTTCTATTATATTATTGGATATCTGAGATATCTCTGTACATTTATTTATTATATCTCTGCTCTCATTTGTGCCAAAAATAATCTGGATCACTTGTGCTTGAAGGGGAGTTCACAGTCCTGTGCCACATGACCCAACTTGTGACATATCCTGCATCTGAATGGAAACCCTTCATAGTCCAAAGGATGAAATAAGGACTTTTCCTTAGCCACCAAATCAATCTTTTCTATGATACTCACTTTTACATCTAGAGAAACCAATACCCTAGCCATAGACATTCTCCCAATTTTTCTGAAAGAGAAATCCACGTCCAAATATTCCCCAACATTATTACCCATGGCTTGAAACCCTTCATCAGTCCAAAATCTAGTCGACAAACTAGGGAAATGGACCCATATTAGTGCCACATCAATTCACTCTTTAGTGGCATCAAAGAGAGGATTACTTGCTTAAGCAGTACATGCGATGAGTCAATGTATCAAGAACCCCACAAAAACTTGTCATCTGACTCCCTATTCACAAAATTGAATAAAATCCAACCCAAGAGAGGGTAGTGATTGCTGGAAGATGAGAAACCATCGAGCGCTAATTTGTTTCCACCCAAGATAACAATGTTTTTCCACTAAAACATCTTCCTCTAGCTCACCCAATAACAACAAAATCTGCCATATCAACAACTTGTGTCAACTAAATGTCCTCTCCTACCACCAGTCGACAACCCTTACTGATCTGGATTTATGAGCAGAATGAAATGAATAACATATTGAATACAAATGGAGAACAACAACAAATATCTAGTGAACAATAAATTCTATTAAATAAATAAAATAGGATGAAACTGTAAAACTACAGAATTGAAAAGAAACTTGCTCGAATGGTGGTAGATATCTTTGAGAAGAGATGTGTTTTTTATGCACATTTTTCCACATAGAATGATTATAGTGAGGCTCCAGAGGCCTTTTTAACATTACTCATGAATGTCAAAACCCTAGACATCCAAAAACCTAACCCTAGGATATGAAATTCCAAAAGTTATGTTGGCCTCAATGGGTAAGTTGGTACCTCAACTTCCCAGGGTAGTAACTTTTGCATACAACCTCCCTTTTAGGCATGTGATATCCCGTTGGAAAGGTATTTTTGATAACTACCGATTATGCCATCAAAATCTAATTCCATCTACATTTTTACTGTGGCAAGCCAAAAAAACATTGCTTAGGGCCCCAAAACATTCTTGGAAGTACAAAAAGATGTACTGACATTAAAACTTCCAAAATAAGATAGTTGGAATAGGTGGGAGGCCACCAATATCCACCTAGATGTTGTGTAGGGATTCAAGATAGCCCCAGAAGTGAAGAACCCACAATTACAAAGAAATGTCATAATTACAGAGAAACATGTTGAACTAAAATTTGTCAAGAGGAGCCAGTTGGAATAGGTGGGTGGCCATCAATATCCTCCTGGATCAGTCCTCCCCCCTTAGGAAGCAATGGCCTCCATTTCATTGAGTTCCCCCATCAGGTCAGGAAATTTCTACTGAATTTGGCCCCAAGTGAGCCACTTTCCTTAGTGGAGGAGTTTCCCTACCTTGACAACCCGATAAAGTTGGATCCTCTGCTAGTGAGTTCCCTTGACCTATATGTCCACTTTATGATCAATGGATGCATGTTCCATGCAATCAGGTTTGATCTATGTTGGTTTCAATTGTTCTGTGATCTCTGAGCTGTCCAATAATGGTGGAAAATATGGCCAGAGGAGGTCCACATCGACCATTGGGTGCAAGCCAAGGAAGGGGGGAGTGTTGATCTCAAAAGAATTGTCACCCACATCCTTGGTGATAGTGTAAGTCCCATAGAGAAGTGGACAAAGCTTCCAATGGGGCCTTGTAAGGTGCTCTTTCTACAAATTTAACCAGACCTTGTTTCCCACCTAAAACTTGTGTGGTACCCAATGTTGATCATGGATATTCTTGTACTCAGTATTGTCTTTTTGCAAAATCTCATGGACTTGTTAGCGGATGTGTTGAATCCACTCAATGGAAAATTATTCATGTGTAGCTGCAAGAGGTAGTGCAACATCAATGCAACCCAAGGGTTGGAATCCCAGCCCCACCAAAAATGGGCTATGGTTGGTGGAGCTATGGAGAGCCCTGTTGTGTTTTTGTTGAACATATGGAAGACTCTCATCCCATGTACATGTATGCTTAGATTTATACATGCACAAGATGTCCAAAATCATCTGATTGGTGAACTTTGTTTGGCCATCAGTTTGGGGGTGGAAGGCAGTGGATTTAGTGAGCTTGGTGTCCAACAATGACCAGAGACTCTACGAAAATGTGTTGAGGAACATGTTGTCTTGATCTAATATGATGGTTTGGGGTATCTCAAAATGGACCCAGACTCGTTCGAAGAAGAGCTTGGCAATATCTGCTACTATGATTCTCTTCTTGAAGGTTGTAAGAATGGCCATCTTCGAAAACTGATCAATCACCACAAACACATAATCATTTCCTTTCTTGGTGGACATAAGGCCAGACATGTAATCCATCGAGATGTATTCCGAAGGCCTCTTGGGAGTAGGAAGAGGGGTGTATAAGCCTTTCTTATTGATGGTTGGCTTGGAAATGACATAGGTAGTGCAAGATATGATATACTTGTTGACGTCCTGTCAAATTTTTGGCCAATAAAAATGTTTAAGTAGAACGACCACAATTTACTCCACGTCAAAATGTCTTGCCTTCCGACTCTAGTGAGCCTCCCAAATTAGCTTTGCAAGATCGCTTGCAGGAACACAGAGGTGGCCCAAATGGCATAAAAATCCATCCTGAATGTGAAAATCGGTGACATTTGTGCTTGTACCCAAGAGCTGATAGGTGGTGGTGAAGTGAGAATCACACTGATAAAGTTGGGGCCACTCAGATGCCTCATGTCCACATGAATGGAGCACGATGGTGAGTGCAACAATGAGAGGTCGATTGAGGCAATCAGTGACACTATTTGTGCTCCCTATCTTATACTTGATGTTGAGATGGAACTACTGTAGGTATGTGGAACACTTTTGATGGCAACGTTTTGTAATTTCTCCTGTGTCTTTATGAACTATAGAGGCTTGTGATCAATGTGGATGATTTTTTCCTTTCCCATAGTGTAATGTTTCCATTGATGACAGGCTTACACAATGGAATGCATTTAATTTTCATAGGTGGGGTATTTCCAAATGATATCTGAGAGTGTCTCACTATGGTATGCTATTGGATGATCGTGTTGAGTGAGAACTGCACCTACCACATAGTCATATGCAGATCGGGTAAGGAGAGTACTAGAGATGAGTACAAGTGATGTTTAATATCATCAAATGATCATTGTTGTGTGTTTAAGATCATCATGCAGAACATGGTCAGGGGGTTGATGCAATAGAGAATAGTATTGATATTTCTCAAGCAACATTTCCTTGATCTTCCCTTTTTATTAGCACGACAACACTACAGACAACATTTTTGGTGAACGTAAAATCTCATTCCCATAAATATAGAGAAGATCCTAGGTATTTAAAAAATGTTTTAAGTATTATATATAATCTGATTGAAAGTTACTCGGAGGTCATTCTTTTTAAACTAATGATGACATGATCAATTTGCAGGAAATGATGTTTTTTTTAAACATATAAATGATTGGTCATTTGATATCTTTGAGCCCACCATCCACATAGGGTGGGATAAACAAAGTAAAAATTTAAAAGATGAGATCATTAATTGTTGATTGAGTTGTTTGGTGCTGAGACCTTGAACCGAACGAAGGTCCTCAAGAAATTCAACCAACATATGAATATTGTGAGGGACCAATATAGGGTTCATCTAGAAATGAACCCTAGGTATGAGAGCCCTCCAATGATTCCAGTAAGGGAGTGGAAATCCTTTTTGGATGATGGAAGGGAGAGGGATTTAATAAAATAGGGAAAGCTACCACCGAGCACAGGAAGGTATGAAATAATTTGAACAATGTAATTATATGTTTATTACTCTTTATTTTTACATGAAATTTGAAACATCTAACATATTTCAAACTTTTCATAGGCTTCCAAACACATCAAAGGAAACAAATGCCAGAGAAGAAAAGCATGGCCAACATAAGCTTGGTCCTAGTGGTTATTTGAACCTGGTGGCACCAATTGTACATATCAATAACTCAAATATTGTATCCAAATAATAAATTGCATATAAATTTGTTTTTATTTCACCATAAAAGACAAATTGATGATCTTATGCAAAATTGCAGACCGATTGGTTCAACGAAGTACCCACGGAAGATGACTTGAGGATTGACTTCCAGCATGACTTTGCAGCTGATGTTGAATGCCAAAAAAGATTGGGTGTTGGGAAAACACAACCTTCCAGTGATCCACCCTGTGCACAGGTAAATAAAATCAACAAGTTTATTTAAGATTGATTACTTGTGCAGTGTATTCAATATTAATTTTGGCCATAAAATATTGAGCCTCTTTGTTTTAAGAAGGAAATCCCTAATACACATAATGTCGAGGATGGAGAACAACCCAATGAAGGTCATGATGTGCATTCTGGTAATGGATGTATTCATGTGCTACAAAAAACTTAGTATGAATTACAGTTGAAAAGATTTAATTGCAAATAGTGTTTTAATTTTAATCTTTGATGTTTCAACTCCAGATCATGCAGAGGGTCATCCTATACAAGATGAGGTAGCTAGACAAGGAGAAGAAGTACATGATGTGGCCTCGTCAGATAAATAACACCACTCTAATGTTGTTTTTATTAATTAAATACTTGTAATGATATAAACAAAACATATCAATTTAACATTTCTTCATTATTGCAGTAGATCCTGGCACCTTACAACAACATCCACATCGTGAGTACATGACCCAAAAAACAATAAGACAAGATGCAGAGGCAACTAGAAGAAATGATAAAGATGTTGTAGAAGATGATCAGTTGATTTCTGAATTTGTGAAAAGAAAAAAATACAAAAAAGAAGTGATTGTAATAACATTATAACATATTATTTTTGATAATATAAACTAATGTCATGAAATATTGTTTTCCTACGAATGAATGAATGAATTAATGAATCTTATAAGTACTCAATGAATGAATGTTGAATGTTTCTTTATGATGAAAAACACATATTTTTACATAAATTCATTTATTTTCAAGTACATGCATTGGGTATGGGGAATTGAGAGTGATGTGAGGGGGGGGAGGCGCCATATGAGCTTCCACCTTCACGTGGTTGGCCCTGTTCATTAGAGAATATTAAATTATTCTCGAAAAAAAGAGAAGCTTAATAAGGTAATGATATTTATTCTTATGTATTATATATTCGTGTAAAATTTTAAATGCATGTCTATTTCTTAAATTCTTTATCATAAATTTAACATTTCATAGTTCATTGATTTGTACAGGACTTCGCACTAGGAATCACAATTGATTGCTAGCCTATGTGGAGAGGCTACATCAATTGTACAAAAAGGTACACAATTAATACTCGTGAATCTGTCTTTTTATATGTTGTTTTAGTTATTGGAGGATTACATTTATCTACAAGTCTTTCTATGAAAATGTGGAAGATGACATTTATCTACAAGTCTTTCTACCACTCACCATAGTTTCTCACGATCACCAAAATTTTCTTGAATGTTCCTCCATGATTTTTGGAAATATTCCTTCCATCATTTGAGGCCAATGTTAGTGTTCGTTATTTCTTTTTCATTTATATGGGAAATTGCAGGAGGGGTGTCACCAATATCATCTTTCCATTTCTTCATTGAGTCAAATTGAATTTACACTCTCTCTTACCATGTTTACCAATCTTATGTATGATTGTAAATAACAAGTACATCTTGACATTCTTCTTGAAATTCTTAAGCTTATTTGTAGAAATGTCTTTGTACAATATTTATATCATCCTACATCTCAATTCATATTCACTACTAAATTTGAATGTTTTTGCGGCGAAGTAGCGACGAAGTTTCGTCGGAATAGGGTCGTTTTTGCGACCAAGATGATTTTTTCTTTTCGTCGGAATCAATTCGTTGGTCTAGAGACCACACATGGATCTTCGTCGGTCTAGCGACTAGGAAAAGAAGCCTATTCACAATAGGGAAAAGTTACCATTCGTCGGTGCAATGACCAAGATTAGTCGGTCTAGCGACCAACTTTAGTCGCAAGCCTTGCTAGAATCTATAAGGAAAACATAACCTTGGTCACTCTAGCGACCATAATTAGTCGGTCTAGCAACGAATGTTAGCTGGTATAATGACTAATATCAGTCGCAAGAGAGACCAAGACAACCCTGGAAAACTTAGTCAATAAACCATGGTTAGTCTGTAGAATGACGAAGATTAGTCGCTAGACCGACCAAACCTGAAGCTAAAAAGGTCAAATGAAGGATGAAGAAGTAATCGCTAGAGAAACGACGTTACATAATTTGCGACCAAATGGATATACAAGCGAGGAACCTGTTAGTCGCTAGAGTGACGAATGTTGGGGGTTTTAAAAAAAAAAAATATGCCATTCACACAAGAATAAGCCCAGACTAGCAAGCTACAGAAGCATACTTTCATTATATACTTGGGATCTAGCACTCGAGTCAACCCCCTAATGGTCAATACCGGTGATCCAATTTACCTTGTCATTTCTAGATGTAAGCACCATTGTGATGAGTCTCAATCAATGCTAGGGGATTTAATATCGAGCCTCAAATTGTGGAAGGTGAATCTAGAGCATTGGGTGGAGGATATTTCACAGCAATAGAACTCCCTTATGGAGTAGTTGGGCACTATTAAATCGAAGGAATTCCTATTAGATGTGGAAAATCAATGCCTAAGAGAAATATCTAGGGAACAAGAAGCTGAAATTTAGAATCTACAATGACGTGTAAAGAAGATGGAGCATGCGCAATCACTCGCGTTGGCATTCTATAGGCACAAGTACATTTAGAAGTCTTCAATGGGTTCACTCCCAATAAAAAATATGTCACTCAATGAGGACCAAAAAATGGAGCATCCATATTGTCAATAGGCTTAGAGGTCAAATACTACCCATCCACCAACTACTGGAAGCGTTGAAACTAGAGTGCAAGGCCATGGAAATTTTCATGTTTTTCTATAAATGATTTGTAGGGTAAAGTTGTTTTGTTAGTAGGCCTTGATAGTCCTTCTATTGACGGTTAGTATCATTAACTTCATCCTTGCAATGACGATGCCATGTATAATAGGAATAATAATAGATGGCCTATCTCTCTTGACTATGGAATTTGGGAAAGGATAAAGACATAATAAATGAGAACCAATGCCCTTTTGAATGCCAATGAGACTTGTAGTGGAGAAATGCAAAGACCCTTTTCAAAGAAAGGATGAATATCAAAATATAGTGATCATTCCCATTTCTTGGAGGACCAACTGCCATATGGAAAATTACAATCAAGTAGTGAACTGTTGTGAATGATCTACTTTCTATGATATGCTAAAATTTTGCAACATGATCTTTCCAAATAAAATCAAGAAATGTGGTTCCCATAACTTGAAAACCAAATATGGACACACCAGTGAAATCAACTTCATAAATCCACATAATTAAAATATGTTCAAATCACACGTAATACTAAAATAAGGATAGTTTCCAAAGTCCAGAGTCTAACCTGATTCCTAATTGCTGCAATATGAGATTCCTTAGTGAGATTGTTTCCTGAAACAACCAATAGAATAAGACCATTAAAGGAAATGCTTCACATGCTGCAAGGAAATGGGAACTACAAAGAAATATAAGAACATAACAAAAAACTTACTTTCTGGGTCTGCATGGCCTTTTGTTAGTTCTCCTCGCGACTAAAAAAATGATAACATAACAAAAGTCAAAGACAGTTGTACAATGTATATTGAATGGATACATTTCAGAAATAAGCATTAATCAAAAAATAAAAAGTAGATTGATCATACTAACTGAACCAAGATTCCTCATAGATTTAAAATAATTTAAAAAAGAAAGTGTAGGTTTTATTATCTATCAAAAGTATATCAAGTTCGTCCAAAATCTTGCAACCACAAAAATAATAATATTGGAGATAATACACAGTACAAAGACACAAAAACTGAACCATCATTTTTTTTAAGAAATCCCCCTTCAAATGCATACATGAAGATTGTAGTCACAAAACCTACCTTGATTTAAGAGTAACCTCTCATGAATCTTGAATCCATTGAATGATTGTGGAAAATAAATATTAAAATATGCATTTAAGCATCCAAAGGGATGGTTTTCAAATTTTATCATGCATGTATAAAAGTTTTGATATATTATAACCATTTTAATCCTATTGAAATATGATAATCAGCCTCTCAGGGCCTGTAACAGGCCCTAGGCAGTTGACTATCAGCTTTGGGCCTGTAACAGGCCCTGGGAGGCTGATAGTCAGCCTTCCCGAGCCTGATACAGGCCCTAGGAGGTTGATAGTCATATCCAACATATCACCAATTTTAATACATATCTCATCGAGATGGAAATAACAATTGAAGTCATAATTATGTACAATGTGCATATTAATAAGAAACACATAAATCCTATGAAATGTATTAACTTAAAATGTGCATTTGGTAGTTATACAAATAATCTATCCGGAGTCAATTTTAATATTTCAAAATTTTCAGATACATTTAGGCTAAAATTTTTTATGAACTATGATTACTACTTGCCAATATCCCCATAACATTTTTTCATGCAAGTAAAATAATTTTATTTCATGATAAATCAATGTTGAACCTAGATTATTGAAAGAGTTAATAACATACTTATTTTACCAATTTCAAAAACCATTTTCTAAATTTCATCCAGGAAAATATCAGTATAGTGAGTAGAGACAAAATAGATTGGTGTCCATTGTTCCATAAAATCACGGTCTGTTACATGTTTTCCTTCATGGTTCACTAGGATAAACAACCCACCAATGGCAACTTTGTCTACTAAGGGCCCGTCTTTCACCTGTGTACATAGATTCTTTATTTCTAAAAACAAAAAAGAGTGAAAATATCTCAGATTTCACATAGACCATGATATGACAAAAACTACATACAATGAAATAATGAAACACTTATAGGCTAGAAATTTAAACTTCACAATAAACAAGACATAATTCAGAAGTTATAAATCATCACATGTAAAAGACTTTTCATGTTTAATATTTCTAACTCTCTGAGTAGTAACAGAAATAAATGAAAGGATAAGAACATGGGATGGGGATGGAGGAGTTTAGAAACCATGTACCCGTTTTCCTTCAATTTGAAAGTAATAATAGAATACCCATACCCCTTTCAAGTTCAACTCCCATGGGTTACAAAATGAGAAATTTCTAGATTTATTCAAATATGAATGGAAAATATTCAATACTAACTCTAAGGAGATTGAAATGTTCACATTCTACCAAAATTTACAAAGAGTCAAGATGGAAACCATAATATAGGAAAAATAAAAATTACAATACATCTCAAAAGGAAATTGCGAAGATAAAGGAATACTTTCATACTTGTTTAGTAGAACTCCCGATGGCCTCTTCTCTAAAGAAGAAAAAGAACAATTAAAAAATCTTGCAAGAAAGAAAGATGAAAATTTTTTAATGGGAGGAGGAAAAATGGAGGTTAAAGAGCAGAGCAGTATGACTATCTAAAGGTGATGAACACACATTCTTTCAAAATCATTCTGAAGGGAAACAATACCGAAATATAATTTGGCAAATTCCCAAGCCAAATGGAAGAAATAACCTCAAAGTTATGTGAACTTGTAGATATGAGAGTAGTTCTTTCAGTAACCTATTTTAAGCTCCAGAAAGGGACAACATAGATGAAATTATAAAAATTGGTGAATTCATTCTAAGGTGATTTATTAGTAGTGGTGGTGGAATCTAGGACATATGGATAGTTGTGAAGAGAAATGAGTGAAACCTTTATAGCACTAATACCTAAAAAGAATACTCCATCAACTCTCTATATCACTATGTCCATCTACATGCTTATTTCCAATTGAAATAATAACAACAAGACTTAAAATTATTTTATCTACAGCTATATTAGTGGAGAAATTTGAATTTCTAGAGGAAAGAAAAACTTATGATGTCGGGGTAGCAAAAGAAGTCTTGTATTGTATTGACATAAAAAAGACAATTGTAATTAATATCGGTCAGCCAAAATTCTTATGGTAGAGTAAGCTGGTTGTATCTAAGGCTTATATTGAATTACATAGGCTTTAACTGTCCATTCAAAAACTAGATTGAAGGGTGCCTACTCTTCTCATCCTTTGTTGTTTTAATTAACATATTACTTGTCCTTAATCCATATCCTTATGTCAACAATATCCACCTCTTTAGTGTTGGTTCACTTAGGGAGGCAGAATCTTTGAAGAAATTTTTTAATCTTTATTGTAGAGCCACTGAAATGGAACTAAATTTGATCAATTTGTATATCTCATTCAGTTGCAATTGTGAAATATCAAGTAGAAGAATAAAATAGTCTCTTCCACAAATGAGGTATATTTAAACAAGGGTTTCACACACCTAGTATTTGTACTAAATGAAAACTCCTATCGTTTCAGGGATTGTATGTGGATGCATGAAAAAGAGGATTAAAAAAAATCAGGTTGGTATACTCAATGGCTATCAAGGGGAGTGAGATTAACCTTAGTAAAATCATAGGTTGAAGCCACTCTTGTCTATTGACATTCTTGTGTATATCCCTAAAGGGATTTTGGAGAAAAACAAAAAAGGTTGTTTAGTTTTCTTTAGAAAGGCTCAAATGACAAAGGCATTCCATTTGAAAATGGAAAATACTTACCAATACAAAACCATTGGGAGAATGGGGTCTAAAAACCATCCATTTTTATGGGAAAGCACTGGCAATAATGAAGTTGTAGAGGTAAATAAAAGGAACTGGTTTTAGGAAAAAGAAAATTAAAGAGAAATGCATTGAGCCACGAATCACAATGTTCTCCAAAGAATCTCTCCTTGCAGTTGATAGAACCAAAACAAACAAATTGTGAGTAAAAATTTCCACTAACAATATTGAAGCTGCCATTGCATAGCTATTGCAATGAACAAGATACTTGCAACATAACAAATACTAAACTATGATAAAAATCACCACATAGAAACTTAAACTGACAACTTCAAACTTTATAAACAACATGGACTGATTAATTACATTCATGCATACCAATAATGTACTCCAAAGCATATTAATAAAAATCTATATATTCCAGCTGCAAACAAAGCAACAAGTCAAGTTTTGAGAAGCTCAAAGTGAAATTATGCCATTTAAAAAAAAACAGATGTAGTGTTTCCAATACCCATGCCAGTTTCAAAATTTTATAGTCAAAATATTGGGCATCAAGACTCAAGAATATAACTATCAGTTGTTCAATGAGTCTATTTCCCTAGAATTAAATGATCAATATTAGTAAAACAACAAAGAGAATTAACCTATAGTTGTCAAAGAGAACAAAAAATAAAGGCAATGGCTTCTCACACGAATCTAACTCTAGGAAAAATGTGAGGTCAAGGGTGTATGTTTTCTTCATCCAAGAACTATGTAAAAAGAGATTCCTAATGACTAACCAACAATCTAGGGTTTTGATTCTAAGCCCACTGTAACAAAAATATGAAAGTACAATCTAAAAGAAATTTGGCCAAGAAAGGTACTAGAAACCTTAGGGGGTTTTCTTCTCAATCCTTATGAATTTATTAAAGAAAATACCTAAGCCACAACAAAAGAATCCAAAAATAAACCTACAGGTCCTAAAGAACACTTAAAAAGATGGAACAAGAACCTAAAAATTGAAAAAGTGAGTTTCGAGAGCCCTTGCAGAAACTCACCTAGAAAGTTGTGTTGGCAATGCAGATTATGCCCCCTATTCCTATGTCGTTCAATGTAGATAACATGCCAAAAAAAAATTTGGTCAATGAAAATAACATGCCAAAAATTTTGTTGGTCAATGCACTTAATGACCCCCAAAAATGCATTGGCACCTAAGGGTTTCCAGATAGTTGTGAGCTAGTCTCTGAGGAAAATATGAGTGATTTTCGACATTTTTTTTCCTGAAAACACTGCACATAAAGCATGCATGAGCTATCTCAAAATGGTGGGTATGGAGAAAGGGAAAGAAAAAAATATGGTAAGGACTAAATGACTGTTGTAAGCAAGGACTTCTCGCCTAATTAGCATTTGGTTAACAAAGCGAGGAATTTCGACACATAGAAAATGTAACTTAGATCACCTTTCAATCTAGTCAAAGTTGATCAATTAATGTCCCTTGTTATTGTAGGGTTATAAAGCCTCATGATCCAATATACTAATTTACAAATTATAAAACAATAACAATATAGGAAAAAATTGAACCTTTTAAGTATTTGTGAGCATGCAGGCATAAATAATTAACAAATTAAATACCTTAGTATCTGTGTGAGACATGTGTTTGATAAACCATTCAAAACCTTAAGGTTCACCAACAAAAATATAGTAGATAAAAGATTTGTTGTTGAGCCTTCATAAAGAGGTTGACGTGACTTCTCGAGTAGAGGATCAACATCATGACTATCATCTTGGTTGTCCTCATCTATTGGAGCAAATGTGTCTTGGATCAATCTATGTATCTCATCTTCCTGATTTGAATCACTAACGTCATCTCCATCCATATCATCATTAATAACTTGATCAACAGCTTCAATATTCTGATCTTGAAGTTGATCTCCCTGTAAAGTAGTATTTCTTCTAGTACTTGGCAAATAACTCTCTAGAGGTCGACATTTTGGGGGCATCATCTATATATTTAAAAACAACGTAGAAAAGTTAGTGTGTATAGAAATTATAAAAATCCTGATAAGAAATATTACTAAAATTCATGACATACTGATTATTACAGAGAATACATTAAATATTGAATCCTCTTACCAATGGATGACCACAACACATCCCTAGTGAAAAACTGGTGTTCAATGCAATGGATTTGTAGGATGATGATGACATGCATGATGACGATGATGAGTCAAATTTCA
This sequence comes from Picea engelmannii, assembly GCA_009831015.1. NCBI lineage: Eukaryota > Viridiplantae > Streptophyta > Pinopsida > Pinales > Pinaceae > Picea > Picea engelmannii. The sequence goes on from ML780672.1 coordinate 1,556,854, forward strand.
ACTATGATATAAACCTCGTTTTTCATGAGCTTCTCTTGGTTTCGAGAATAGTTTATTCTCTACTAAACAGGGGCAACCACGTGAAGGTGGAAGCTCTAATTATGCCCCCCCCCCACTTCACATCACTCTCAATTTCCCCATACCCAATTTGAAATAATAAAGAACATGTAAAATACTATATTATACAAAATAAAAATATATAAAGATCATCATATAAAACACATACCTCTATATATCATTCATCTTCTTCTTCATCAAACTCAACATCATCAATATCATCTTCATTATGAACATTTTCATTTCCCCAATACCCAATCTATCTAGATTCAATAACTATAATTAAAAATGACACTAAGATTACATGAAAGAAAAAAAACATAAGAGATCTATAGTACAAATCACTCACCACATGTAGGAATATCATTGATCTTCTTCTTCATCCAACTCATCATATTCTATATCATCATCTGGTATTTCATAATCATCGTCGAATGGATTGGCCATATCAACATCATCATCAGTACTGTCATAATTTTTGATAATATCATCATCAGATATAGTGCCATCGAGAACATTATCATCTACATAATATGGTCGATCAACTTCTTCGACTTCGTCATCTGACGATACACAGTATACCTCCTCATGTTCCTCTATATCACATTCTAGTTCTTGAATATCATCTTCTTCTAGTACATTATACTTTACATGTCTTCCTCTTGGATCATATCTAACAACAAACGACCAACCTGGTTTACTGAGAACCTTGCAATAAAATACCTTCTCACATTGGTTTGGAAGAACATAACTTTCTAGACCTGGCTCAAATGTGTTGGATTTACTTCACACACACCTAGGATTTATTTTTCCTAAGGTTATTCATTGCTTATTAGTCATAATTAGTCATTATCCAGTCTCCTATATTTTAGGGGAGAATATTCCACCTGGAAAATATTCTCTTTCAGTTGACACTTCAGTTTGACTAGTTGAGTTGAGTTTAGATGTTGCATTGGTTTTGTCACCATGCAACATTGGGATCATCACCAACTCACTACTCTTTGTTCAGTCAATTAACTGAAGACTAGTTGACTAGTTAACTTAGCTAGGTGGCAGTTCACTCCCGTAACTGCCTGAGAGACTAGACTAGGTGGCAGTTTACTCTTGTAACTATTGGTGTGTGTCCTGATCAATCTAGACCACCACTATGGCTCATTAGTTACTCATCTATCCTATATCTATTGTAAATTATTCACTCTTTGAGTGTGGAATAAAGTTAATGAGAATTCTTCCATTCTTTCTCTCTTGCTTCTTCTTTATCAATTTCTCTCTACAAATGTGTGTGGTATTTTCTAGATAGATCTATTCTATGCAAGTTCAAAACATTTACATGGTATCAGAACCAATGGACTGCTAAGCAAAATCTACACCAAATCATTTTTTGCAGGTACAAAAGATTGAAGACAACAAAAGATGGATTATTCACCAGAAATACTTCTCACGCCTCATAACTATTTGGAATGGAAGCCAAAAATTTTGTTTCTATTAATATGCAAAGGCTTATACCAAATAACCATGGCAATGGAAGTAGAGCCTAATTCTATCGATGAGAAAAATAACTTTCTCAATAGACAAGATATGGCCATAGGAAGTATCGACATGTTTGTTTCTCCCGAACTTTTCCATCAAGTATAAGAAGAATGGAAAGGATTAAATCCAAATGAATTATGGACCATATTAGAGGTTCTATTTGGGAATAAATAATATTCTAAAGATTTCATGCAGGAGGTCGAACAGATAGAGCCAGAAGAGAAGCCATCAAAAGATCAAGCCTCTTATTATGAAGAGTCTTCTACAAATGTTTTTGCAGAAATTTGTATTCCATTAATTGGAGATGATGTCTACTCCATTTCAGATTTGTTTTATGAAATTCATGTGGAATATATATGGCATTCATCTCAAGAGTCACATGCAGACATTGTTGCATGCACCATCCATGCATCTCAGGAGACAAAAAGGGAGCCGCGCACATCAGACGCCATTTTGATATTTTATGAGCACAATTTGTAGAAACAAATTGGATATTTGAATTCCTCTCGGGAAAATATCCAATTTCAAAAAAACAATCGTCCGAAACGGAGTCCATAAAGTGAAGTTATGATCATTTTAAAATCAACAAAATTTCAGCATTTTTCCGGAAACGGCCGTACGGTTTTCAAAGTATCATCCAAAATTTATTTTGATATTATTCATTACAAGAAGATAAAGTGGATATGTGTGGAAATATCAATGATGCATATACTTCATCATATCCATGCAAACATCTACATTTTCAACAAAATCTTCAAAGAGCACAAACTTGCACAGTTGCGAGGTCTTCTTGGAGTGAAGGACATGGTTGCTTAGCAACTGCCTTTTGTTTCTTATCATTTTTTGTTTTATGCATTGTAATTTGAAAGGGGGTTTTGTTCCCATGAGATTTTCCCTCTTTCCTTGTTTAGTTCAGTGTATCTTTTGTATTTGGGTACATAACATGGCCTCATAGCCGGGACTCATTCTTTATTTTCACCATAGTGATGTTCAGGGGGGTGTTGGAGTTACTTCACACAAACCTAGGATTTATTTTTCCTAAGGTTATTCCTTGTTTATTAGTCTTAATTACTCATTATCCGATCTCCTATATTTTAGGGGAGAATATTCCACCTAGAGAATATTCTCTTTCAGTTGACACTTCAATTTGACTAGTTGAGTTGAGTTTAGATGTTGCATTGGTTTTGTCACCATGCAACATTGGGATTATCACCAAATCACTACTCTTTGTTTAGTCAGTTAACTGAAGACTAGTTGACTAGTTAACTCAGCTAGGTGGCAGTTCACTCCTGTAATTGCCTGAGAGACTAGACTAGGTGGAAGTTTACTCTTGTAACTGTTGGTGTGTGTCCAGATCAATCTAGACCACCACTATGGCTCATTAGTTACTCATGTATCCTATATCTACTGTAAAGTATTCACTATTTGAGTGTGGAATACAGTTAATGAGAATTCTTCCATTCTTTCTCTCTTTCTTCTTCTTTATCAATTTCTCTCTACAAATGTGTGTGGTATTTTCTAGCTAGATCTATTTTGTGTAGGTTCAACACATTTACAAAATGTCCTTATATTAACCATGGTAAAACCATTGTCATGATGAATAAAAATTATTTCAGGATCATGTTCATTTATCCGTAAATGATACCATTTGACCTCAAATAGAATTATCTTGAAGGATTTGAAGTCACACTCGATTATATCATCCAAATATCCATAATATATATTTTATGTTAGTCTTGGATGTTTGTCACTTCTAGAAGAAACATTAGTAACTTGAAACACTGCAGTTATCCTTGAATCTACGGTTTTCTTCGTGTCATCCACCCTTTTGACGCGAAATTTTCGACCATTATACCACATAGCTTTGTGGTGCTTCAACTGCAATATTCCCGACAAGTACAAAATAAATTAATAATTAATAAAAGTATTTAAACTTAAAAAATATTAAAAAATAATACATTAACATTTTGTATAATAACAGAAAGTTCGGGTAAAAAATTGTATGCTTACCTGTTTATCTTTTAAACCATATGCTAAATCAATCTCCCTTTGCGTAAGATTGTGATATTCATTACGATGAGATCTTTTAATTAATGTAGCCACCCCTTCCCATGATAACCTATCATCATTTTTTTCACATTGTTTTATCCATAGCTTCATCCAATCAAGATTGTTAGAAATGTATAAATGTAGTGCATCCCACACTCGACCAACTGCAATAAAAAAAATATAAATTAGTAAGAATAATGAATAATAATAATTGATGGAGGTATAATATAAATTGAAGAAATGCAATATAGATAAAAAATCAAATAATATAATACCTTTCACTTACCTCATTTTACCATTCCCAACTAAGACCTCCACTTCAGATATTTTGACGTTATTGACACCCCAAATGCAATGCATATTAATTTTCCTCCCTAAATCAGGAAGATAATCGCTAATATACATTAACGTTTGATATACCATATACCCCTCCACCATAGAACCCTCGGGGCGCTCTCTTTGTCTAACTAAATCCTTCAATGACTTCAAGTGTCTCTCCACCATCCACATTGACCTTATGTGTACAGGTCCACACAATTCAATCTCCTCAACCTAGTGTATGAGGTAGTGTTATTACGCATTGAAAAATGTTGGAGGTAGATACTTTTGCATTGCACACATTAAATGAGGAATTTCTCTCTTCTAATACTTTATATCTGCCTTATGGATTTCTTTAGATGACAACCACCTACAAAGGTTACAAGAACAAAATAGGTTTCAACAAAGGCAATATTGTATACGTGAATATTACAAGTAAAACACATGTCATCAACAACTTCTACAACATTTTTATTACATATAAATAATAATATGTAATTCATCTGTCATTATTTACCTCATGTATTTTCCAAGGTCATATATAACTTGTTTTACGTTGTTGTCAAAGCTATCGGGAAAATATAGAGGTATCACATACTGTAACAAAACAATGGCACATTAATAAATTTCCTATTTCATATTAACAATATATTTACAAAATTTAAAAATATTACAACGATTCTTACCAATACATAACAAATATACGAAAGAAATTACCTTGATGAAGGTATGCCAGTCATGAATTTTTAACCTGCCAAATTCACCTTTCTTTGTTAATATATTCTTGATGTTTGAAGCAAATCCTGTTGGAAATATAATTTTTTGAATGAGCTCTTTTACAATATTTCTTTCATCTTCTTTAAATAACCATGGGAGGCTATTTCGATCGAATCCATTAGTCCTATTTAAATCAATAATATTTAGCATTGCATCATTGGCTTCTTGAATGTCACTACAAATTTTGGAAATTTTTTCTTTGCCACGCCTTCCATCTAAAATTCTCCACAACATTTATGTTATGTTCTTCCCGATATGCATTGTGTCGAACAAATGAGTTATTTCTAGTTGCTCATAGTAAGGAAACCTACTGAATTGTTTGGGGAAACTTTTCATTCCTTGTGGAAGTAGATCAATGCCTTGACAACCAACTATATGTTACATAAATGAAATTAACACAACAATTGCTAGATTATACACAGTAGACATGAGAATTCAACACAATTAAAAAATGTAATATATTGCATGTGATGATGAAGATTGGATTACATTGACAATTTGATCTGTTATATTCCAACTTCCATAGGTGTGGTGTCATTCTTCTGGTTTTATCCCACTCTCCTCTTTCCCATTGAAAAGATGTTTATCGGTATTTCGATACCTATGGTTCTTAGGAAGAAAGTGCCTATATTCATCAAACACCTCCTTTCCTAAACTTCTTGAACGATGGGATCTCATCCTAGGACCACAAACTGGACATGGAAATTTACCCTTTGTTTGAAGACCTAGAAGATACGCATCAATGGTAGAATTAGTTATATAACAAGCAATTATTTAAAAAGAAAACTTTACAATATCATCAACATCTAACTTATTTAAGTGCAATAGTGTGTTACATACCACAAAAATGTGTTAGTCCTGGTGCATCATGAATTGTCCATGTAAGAATCCCATGGAATTGAAATCTTCTTTGACCTATTGGTCTAGAGATGTCATACATAGTGATGTCATCCCATAAATTTAACAGCTCATCGACAAGAGGCTCAATATATACATTCATATCTTTCACTTGGTACTTACCTAAATGGTTAAAAAATACACATAATTACTACACCTTGTATACATATATGAAATTGTGCAATGAACAAGACAAATGAAATGTTAAACATTAAAAAAACAATATCATTATAAAAATATACCTGGAACAACCATTGCCAACAATGTGTGCTCTCTCTTTATTGACATCCAAGGAGGAAGGTTATTGTTTATAACAAAAACAAGCCACACTGAGTAGATAGACCTGAGCTCACCAAATGGATTTACACCATCAATTGCCAATGAAATCCTAACATTACAAGGTTCTTCTTTAAAAATTGGCCATCTTTCTTCGATATTTTTTTATAAAGAACCATCTGTAGGCATTTGAAGATCATATTCACTTCTATTCCATGCATGGTAATCCATAAACTATGCTATGTTCCAACATCTAAATATTCGTTGTAGGCGTGGAATTATGGGAATATAACGAAGAACCTTGTGAGGCACCTTTTTTGTTAACTGATCAGTTCAATATCTATTGATTTGACATTGTGGGAAATTTGATTCAGATGCATATTGTCCATAATATATGATGTTATCATTGGGGCATGCATCAATAGCCTGATATTCCATTCCAATTTCTTTCAGAATGGTAAATAATTCTCGGTATGTGTGAGGTAACTTATTTGGTGATGGTAAGAAATATTCACCTATCAACCTACAACAAAAATATACAAACAAAAAAAAATCAATAATGAAAATTATATATATTGTATCCTTAATTTAAACATCAATTGACACTGAAAATAAAATAAAATAAAAGTTGAAAATTGCATAAAACTATAAAATTATGTTGCTTACCTTAGGATTAGTGTCATACATGTGTTTGAAAAACCATTTGATACCTTCAAGTTGACCAACAACATTACAACAGAGAGAACACTTTTTTTTGTGCCTTCATATAGGGATTCAATGGCATTTTGAAGGATAGGTTTATCCAAAATATATTCATCAACATAGTCCTCATCATTATCATCATTATCATCCTGCAAGTTGTCCTCCTCCAATTTGACATCATCATCCATTGGAGCATTATAAATGTCTTGGATCAATATATGTTTCCCATCATCATCAACTTTATTATTAATATCATCATTTTCCATAGGAATAACATGATCATCATTATCCACACGATTAAGTTCAACTTGTTCTTCAGTATTATCTCTATGAAAACATCTCCTGCTAGGCAACATCACATTCTTAGGATTATTTTTATTTAATAAAAACAATAGAAGCAATAAAATACAGTTAGAGTATATCACAAATATTATTTTGAAAGATAAATTAAAAAAAAACAATTAATTTATAATACCCTTAAAGATCTATAATAACTAATTACTTACCATGGGACGATATTCATTGCCCTCTTCAACGTGCCCATTCTCCCTAAAATGTTTTTCAACTATTTTAAAGGTAGTATTATTCCATTAAAACCCCTGCATTCACAACAAGGGCAATAACATTGCCCATCACCATGAATCACCATTTGCTGCTTTAACATAGCAAGCTCTCTTTTCTCGTCTGGAGTTGACATTGTAATTACCTATTACAACAAATCCATTGAAACATTATAAGTACAATATACAAATCTATTCAAATAATTTGGTATATATTTAGATATTTGTAATGAAAATTATACAACGTGTTCAGAAAAAATAAGGGACAAAGCATGAAACCTAAAATCAACTAGAAAAAATAAGGAACAAAGAATGAAACCAATGCATTTCATATCCAATGTACAACATTGGTTATTTGGGAATCTAAATGACACTTGGTTCTAAAACAACACATTGACCTACACATAAACATCGAAACATAAATGAATCTTCTAATAATCTCTTTGTTGTGATCCACCTACTATTGTGTTGTCAAAATTGAGGAACAAAATTGATAGAAGTGCAAGAAAGATTTTGGGGAGAAAAATAAATCATGACATAAGAAGCGTAAAGGAAACTTTAATTCTCATAAAAAATGATGATGTAAATAAAATTAATTTGAAGACAACCAATCAAAGATGGCAAACAATTCCTTGGCATGGTAATGATAAACGATACACTATACATCTTTTATTGTCCAAGCTTAAAGCCTCGTACTTTGATTCATCCCCGAAATCACAATATTACATTAATAATAGGAGGTGGATCTATTATCACCCAAAATCACACTATAATATTAAGTCCCTAATAAAATATAGGGTAGCTTTAGGGATACACAAGAGTATTGATGCCTAATATCACCACAAAAGCCACCACTCTTCACTTCTAGTTGGTTCTTTTCCAAATCAAGGAGGAATCCCTAAATGTAAATTTACTAAGGCAAGGATACTTAGATATTCAAGAAGTTCCATGAAATATAAGAACAAAATTAGAGTGATTGAATCTAATTAGAGTGATTGTAGCTGAATCAGTAATATTTTTACTCTATCAAAAGTGGATAAACCACAAAATCTTTCTAAGGAGTTAAAATAAACTATAAAATCTGATTTGAGTGAAAATAAACCATAAAATAGTTCAATACCACCAAATTACTAAATCACACAGAAAAATTTTAAGTACTGACCTTCAAAATCTCAGCTATGTAGAGTCTTATCAATTCAATGTTTCTCTTCTTGAAAGAGAATTGAAATCAAGATTTCGTAAAAAACTAGAACACCATTGCATTAGAATACCCGAATAATTGTCACAACTATAGAAAATGATTGTCACAACTATAGCAAATTTGTCGTAACTCAAATATATATAGGATTGCTTTCGTCGGTCCTCCGATGAATTTGGTCAAATTGACAAAACAATAAGTCAATGACCGTTTGATTCTCACACGTGCCATAGTTGGTTGTTATAACGACTAAAGTTCGTTGCTATAACGAACAACGTGGAATGTTGGTCGCTAGAGCGACGAACAGTTGGACCTCGAAAAAAAAAGTAAATTTAGTCCAAAAAGAGCAAAAAAATTACGACGAAATTTTAAACCGTCGTAATTTCCGACCAATGTAGTAGTGATTCAATAAATTATGTGGTGTTGTGTATTTCTTTTCTATTATTAATTCACTTGATTCTCTAATATTTATACACATGATTCGTATTTTTTCAACTCTTTGACTTTATCACAAATATTGGACACATTGGATTGAGAAAACGTGACTCCAGTATAAGATACCACTACTAGGTCTACTTATTTGGTTTCCAATACAGTTGTTTCTATAGGCACTTCTGTTGGAGAAATTTCTATTTTCGACACACTAGTTCAGTGGGAGTTAACTAACTAATTCTATTTTAGACATTCTATTTTTACCATCACTATTATGCATGCATGCATTTCTAAGGAAAGCTAACTGCTTGATTTATTTTCTTAATTATGGATTGTTTTTCCCTATATATGAGTGTATTCCACTCATTCATTGTATCATATTGATCATGATCTGTGTATCAATCATTAGCTCATTGGAGTAGTGTGAATATATTTTCTCATTCTTCCATATTGAATCTATCTTCCTTTCTTGATAAGTTTTGTTTGTACTTACTTTAGATATATCTCATGTGCAGGTTTCCATGAAATACTGACATGGTATCAGAGCTATGTTGCTTGGAGCAAGCCAAACAAGCCAAAAAATAAGGAAAATCGGGATTTTGGCGAGCTAAATCCGTGTTCGTACCTTTCAATAGTTATTCCTCCCAAAATATTGCGTTTTTTAGGAAACTACCCTTTAGAAAAGTAAATCGGACCATTTTGGAAGTGGGTTTTCAACCGTTTGGCGATATTCTTCATTGTTTGCTCATAAAGTAAGCCGCAAGATAGCCTCCTGAAATTGATATGAATTTGTGGCCTTACCTTTCTACAGTGATTGCTCCTAAAAATATTATGTTTTTGAGGAAACAGTTTGCATAAGAATTAAATCGACCCATTTCGGAAGTGGGTTTTCAACCGTTTGGAGATATTCCTCATAGTTTGTTCAGAAAGTAAGTCACAAGATCATCTCTTGAAATTGATACGAATTTTCACTTAAAGTGCCATTTCTGTCGTGATTTCTTAATTTTTCACTTGTAGATTGAGAGTAAATTTTTAGGGGTTCTTAGAAATAGTGGGAGAGATGGATATGACAACTACTATACAGTCAAACTTGGTGGTAATCGTCACACCATACAATTATTTTGATTGGAAGCCCAAGGCGACATTCCAACTCAAAAGAAAAGGACTATATAATTTGACGATGGCGACAAAAATAGAACCTACATCAGCAATTGAGAAGATGAGATGGGCGAACCGTAAGGATGAGGCCACGAGACTACTTCTTGAGTTAATCTCCACCGATTTATGGTTTCATGTTGCTACATGCAAGACTCCAAATGAGATCTGGACCACCTTAGAAGGACTCTTTGGAAAGCAGGATGAGATGTGAGGTCATATGCTTGAGGTAGAGTTGAACACCTTAGACCCTAAATTTTTTTATAATATACAAGATTTTTTTACTAAATTTAAATCTTTGTTATTGAGCTTGGGTGAATGTGGTATTGATAAGTCTACACAAGAGAAAAAACGTATTCTAACAATCTTGGCCAAGCTAGGACCAGAATACGTTGTATATGTCTCCAATTTCCATTATGGCAGATGTATTTTTGGAACAAATTGGAAAATGCCTACGTTGGATCAGTTCATTGAGTCTCTTACACAAGAGCAGACAAAACTCATACATATGGGCCTCATAAAAGATATCAAAGCACATGCATTCACCATGCATGATGGAAAATGGTCATTCAAGCAGAACAACAAGGAGGGATATTCCAAACCCTTTAATGATTCTTCAAGTTCCAAAGACTCCTCAAATTACAAGAAGAAGAAGAAGAAGAAGGGAAAGTAGTGCACTTACTGCAATAAATCGAATCATGAAGAATCCACATGCATGAAGAAACAGATCGATCTTATGGCACAGACACTTCAGCAGAATAACCTTGGAAACTTCATTCCAGAGGGAGTCAAGAAGTAGAAGGAAGAAGATCTTGCTCCAAAGAAAGGTAATCATCATGCTCTTGTTGCAATTAATTCCTCATCTGATTCATGGATTATATATTATGGTGCATCCCATCATATGGAAGTGAAAGATGAAGTTTTCTCTTCCTTGAGTCCATGCTCAAGACCCCATACTCTCATAGGGGATGATACTCCAGTAGCAGTAGTAGGAGAAGGGAGAGTGGAACTCCACAATGGCAGTTTTGAGAATGTTTTACATGTTCCAAATCTTTCTATGAATCTGCTCTCAGTTTATCAAATCACTCAGAAAGGTAAAAAGGTTGAATTTACATCAGATTCAATTTTAGTAATTGACATGCATGACAATTCCATCATTGTAATTGGTGAGGTGGATCACAAGTCAAGGTTGTATAAATTCACTAAGTTTTCTGACGATGACTCCTCTATTCTACTTACACATAAGGAGAGTAATTTGCATCCATCTCTAGTGAAACATGCATATACTTTTGTTCTTCCATCAGTTTCAGACATCAGAGATGATTCCATACACTCAGATTTTGTACATGAAAATAAGCAGGTAGTACATCCAGATAAAAATCCAGCGCCGAAGCTTCAGCAGATGCCCAAGAAGGCACATACACACTTCAGGCAACAGACAACCTTGTAGTGAATCCATTGGATTCGAGGAGGACGTGATCTCAGCATGATGATCCTTCTCATGTATTTTCAGCTTTAGAACCTGTGATTCCTATGCGTTGTTATATGGTTCAATCTACTGATCCACAACACTACAATAGGGTTGTGGGAAATCCATTATGGCAAGCAGCCATGCAGAAGGAGTGTGACTCACTCCTATAGAACCAGACTTGGAATCTGGTTCCACATCCACCAGAAAGGAATATTTCCAGGTGTAGATGGGTCCATAGGATCAAGAGGTACAAGGACCAACAGGTTGCCAAAGGACTTCATCAGATCCATAAAGATTTCTACATCTTCACGAATACTTTCAGTGAGCCGAAGTTTCAGACTTTGTTGGATAGTCTTGCAGTGAAGAACACAGTTTCCTAGCAGTTGTCATTTTCTTCTTTTGATACATTATCTTTTGAGGGGGGTTTTGTTCCCACTTGGTTTTCCCTCTTTCCTCACTTTTATGCAGTGTTCATTAGTTGCATTGTACATGAGTACCTAAAATGGCCTAGTAGCCGGGAATCATTTTTTACTCCATAGTGATGTTCAGGGGGGGTGTTGGAGAAATTTATATTTTCAACACACTAGTTCAATGGGAGTTAACTGACTAGTTCTATTTTAAACTTTATATTTTTACCATCACTATTATGCATGCATGCATTCCTAAGGAAAGTTATCTGCTTGATTTCTTTTCTTAATTATGGAATGTTTTTCCCTATATATGAGTGTATTCCACTCATTCATTGTATCATATTGATCATGATCTATGTATCAATCATTGGCTCATTGGAGTAGTGTGAATATGTTTTCTCATTCTTCCATATTGAATCTCTCTTCCTTTCTTGATAAGCTTTGTTTGTACTATCTTTAGCTAGATCTCCTATGCAGGTTTCCATGAAACACTGACAACTTCAAGGTCTTGATCAACATTAAGTTTTATCCTTTGTGTGTTTTCCTCACCATTTTATTTTTCTTCCTATCAAAATAAAACATCTCTAAGATAGCATCCTTAGTAGTGGGCATAAGGATTAGCATATCCCCTCCTGCAATTATCCTGGATGAAAACATCACCATAAATATCTTAGGAATATGCACATGTTGTTCTAGTGATCACTCCTCTGTTAATTTAATATCACATTTGTCTTCTTCTTCTTTCTTCCTCAACATTTTTTCTCTCATTCTTAACATTTTTTCAACTTTCTTTTTCTTTCTTTTTTTATTGCTAATATTGTTGCTTCCTTTTCATCAACTAATTTCTTATATGTCCTACCTCAAATTCTTCTTTGAATTTGAATTCGCCAACTAACATTTTCCTTTCATCCTCTTTCCCCATTTCTTTCCTTTCTCTTTATGCATTAGGTTGTAATTTAGCTTTTCTTTTAGCTTCAGATTTTTCCTCTAACTCAACTCCAACCTTCTATTTTCCTATGCCTCTACCTTTGCCTTTGATTCTGCTGCAAATAGAGTTTTAGATTCATCTTTTTGTTTTTGGGATAATTTCTCGTCATGTTTCCTCTTCATTTCCTTCTCTTTTTTATTCTTTTCGATTTTTTTGTAATCATTTGACTTCTAATTGCAACTCTTCAAACGATAGTGTTCATCTCTTGATTTCTCCCCCCGCNTTAATATATGTCCAAGTGATGGCCACAAGAGATACATGTTAGAACACCACCTTCTCTGAATCATATATTATAAACCTCTCCTCCCAAAAATTATAATAAGTCACGACCTCAACTACCAAGCTTGCAAATGTAGAGTTATTCAAAGCATACAACCCTATATACATATGATAAGTTGGACAAAATTTATTTTGATATTTTATTAATGAAGTATTTAAACCATGAAGAATGGTCTAATGGGCCACTTCTTTAAGAACCATCCTATCTGGTATAGTTCTTCGCAATAGATGAGGATATTTGGTTGGCCCATAGAATTACAAGTGTTATCTTTATTCACATACCAATCCTCTATCATGCTTACCACTTGCATATCTTCTTGAGACAATCTTGGTGCTGACTTGAAAAAATTAAACTCATATAATGGATAAAGAAAGTAGTCACAGATTCTTGCATATTGCCACATGTATTTATGTTCCCGTAAATCTTGACAGTAAAATTGCACTGGTGACTCCCATATACTCCAATCCCATCACATCCTTGGGATTCATTTGTTATTGGTGTAGATGATATCCAAGAGGTATGAAAAAAATCATGTCCTATTGCACTCATTGTATGTTTCAACTCATTTTCTAATACTCCACACACATCAACTCACTAGTCTCCTACTTTCTACCACCCATATTAGAACTAATGGGAAAGGATGGGTTCATATAAAGGCTCACTTCATACCCATGTTACCATTATATTTGTCACCTTTGGTGAAAATTCTTCACTAGATGAAAAACAAGTAGAAATTGGAAAATTTACCATTGTCACCTTGATATCCTCTTCCCACAATGCAAGATTATCAATGACCACCACTAGGGGGGCTTCCCTATATGTCGATTCTCTTCTATATTTTTACCCCAAATTTGAAATGTAAATAAAAATATTGTTTACCAAGAAAGTACTTGTGTAGATGGACTTTATGGCTGCCACTGAATAGAGGTTTTGATATTATTTGGTTGAATTTTATGTGGTATACATTATGCACTTTGTATACGTGGCTAGTACTTGAGGTTATCATAATAGGAATTTGAATATGTTTCTTTACAGTGCTAAGTGCATCTTATTCAATGACTTTCCAGCTTGCCAATATCCTACCTAGATAGATCTTAGTTGTACATCACAATATGGAAAATGATATGGACTTTCATTATTGTTTTGCAAGAGTAATTTCCAGCATTAGATTTAATAAAGGCCAGTGGGAGAGGTTGCCAATATTTTTTTTTTTCATACCTCTAAGATAAACTTCAACCTGAACTCTTAATGATTTATCAATGAAAAATACAATTGAATATAAGGGACAGATCTATAATGATATTTATGAAGTACTATATAGATGTTGGATCATGTTGTCATTGATGCCAATGGTTTGATTGATTGAGGTCAAGTGATTGATTGATGTCAAAGGATTGATTGATTGATGATTGATGTAATATAATATGTATTGTCCTTGATGAGAATGCATAGATGAAGATGGATCAATGAGTTGTCATTGATACATGATGAAGATGGAT
>ML780673.1:34193-44836 GCA_009831015.1 Picea engelmannii
CTAGACATCTGTTTTGCAGTGAACACCTTGAGTCAGTTTCTGGTAGAGCCCAGACATGTTCACCTAGTGGCTGCAAAACATGTGATGAGGTACCTTAAAGGTACAATGGATTATGGTCTCAGCTATGATGGAGATCATGACTTGACATTGAGTGGATACACTGATTCAGATTGGGCAAGAAGTGATGCTAACAGAAAAAGCACTTCTGGATGTTGTTTCAGTTTGGGATTAGCCATGATCTCATGGCAGAGTAGGAAGTAATATAGTATTGCTCTCAGCACAATGGAAGCAGAGTACATTGCCACATGTTCTGCTAGATGCGAAGCTATATGGCTTCAAAAGTTGTTGACTAGCCTACTTGACTTAGAAATGAGAGCAACCGTAATTCTATGTGACAACCAGAGCTGCATAAAGATGATAGAGAATCTTGTATTCCACGACAGGTCATAGCACATAGAGATCTGCTATCATTTCAGCTGCAACATGGTACATAGAGGAGCCTTGAAGCTCCATTACATTAGCATGGATGAACAGGTTGTTGATGTGTTTACCAAACCTCTATCTTGTGTAAGGTTTGAACACTTTCGAGATAATCTTGGTATAGTCCGAAAGGATTCTCCTTGAAAGGGGGAGTATATATATATATTCCTTTCTTCTGACCTCGCTGTTAGATGTAAAGCAAGATGAGTCATTGCTTCTGGCCTCATTGTTAGACGTAAAGAAAGACGTTGTGTGTTCCTTTCTTCTGACCTCGCTGTTAGACGTAAAGCAAGACGTTGTGTGTTCCTTGCTTCTGACCTCACTGTTAGACGTAAAGCAAGATGAGTCATTGCTTCTGACCTCGCTGTTAGATGTAAAGCAAGACGCTGTGTGTATTCCTTGTTTCTGACCTAGTTGTTAGACGTAAAGCAAGATGATTCCTTTCTTTTGACCTCGTTGTTAGACGTAAAGCAAGATGATGATGTGTTCCTTGCTTCTGACCTAGTTGTTAGACATAAAGAAAGATGATTCCTTACTTCTGAACTTGTTGTTAGACGTAAAGCAAGATGATGATGTGTTCCTTTCTTCTGACCTAGTTGTTAGACGTAAAGCAAGATGGTTCCTTGCTTCTGACCTAGTTGTTAGATGTAAAGAAAGATGGTTCCTTGCTTCTGACCTCCCTGTTAGATGTAAAGCAAGATGAGTCATTGCTTCTGACCTCCCTGTTAGACGTAAAGAAAGATGAGTCATTGCTTCTAACCTCATTGTTAGACATAAAGCATGACATTGTGTGTTCCTTACTTCTGACCTCGTTGTTAGACGTAAAGCAAGATGAGTCATTGCTTCTGACCTCACTGTTATATGTAAAGCATGACGTTGTGTGTTCCTTACTTCTGACCTTGCTGTTAGACGTAAAGTAAGATGAGTCATTGCTTCTGACCTCGTTGTTAGATGTAAATCAAGATGTTGTGTGATTCCTTGCTTCTGACCTAGTTGTTAGACATAAAGCAAGATGATTCCTTGCTTCTGACCTTGTTGTTAGATGTAAAGCAAGATGATGATGTGTTCCTTGCTTCTGACCTAGTTGTTAGACATAAAGCAAGATGATTCCTTGCTTCTGACCTTGTTGTTAGACGTAAAGAAAGATGTGACTGACACTAAGCTACCATCTTATCAGCTGTGACGTTGAGCCAGTGTAGTACTGTGATGTGCTAGCCTACTGCTGTGATGAGGTATCATTTTTATTGATACATATTGATGCAGATGATGATGGCATTCTTTCGAGAATGATGATGTTTCCAATGAAGAAAACTTCCGATGACTCGTAAATGTGCTAGTCAAATGTTTCAAGATGATATTAACAATATTGTCCTCTTGATGCCACTAATGATGCAGACCTCTCTCACTTGATGCTGTTGAAAAAGACCCTTCTTGTTAAGGGGGAGTATTGAAATAATGTAACTGTAAAGAGTATTCTTATTATTATTGTTATTTTATTCATAGGATTAATCCCCATTGTGGATTAATCATGTCGATAATTGTATTAGGACCAAATCCCCCTTTGCGGATTGGTCAACAGAAAATTGTAATAGGAAGAATAAGAAGTCGGCCCCAACAATTATTATTGAGACCTAGAATTAAATTAAAGGTGGTTTTACCCACCTAGAGTGAGAGGTCATCCCTACCAGTGAAGACCCTTCACACATGCCATTCTTGTATATATAGAGAGGCTAGCGCCTCACTTTATCACACAACTCACTTGCTCATTCTTAAGAGGCAAGCTGCAACTTACCAGTTGGAGAGAGGGAGAAGAGTGGCGTATATTTTGGAGAGGACTATCAGTATTGGTTCGAGTTATCTCTTGAACATTGTATTGGAAATTTATGATAAGGAAGTTTTTGCTGGGTTTTCTTCCCCTAGAGGGTTTCCTAGGATAAATTCTTTGAATCCTTGTGAATGTGTATTTCTTAGTGATCTTGTTCTTATGTTTCTCTTATCTATTGAAATGAAAAGAACTATAATAATGGCATAAACATTAACACAAACTTGGGTCCATTAGCTAAACCTGGGTTCTCCAACTTCTCATGGACATAACTCTCTAACCGTGAGGAGTTATGTGACGTTCCACATACCACTGGAAATGRCATGAAAAGAAATATCCATATAGGATAGTTTCACTAACAAATTCACTGGCATTCATCTCATTATTCCACAAATAATCATGGGTTCTCTAACCATACTTCTAGGATAACTCAATCCGCAAAGCGTCTTCTTGTGAGGGATTTCACCATAAGGGGACCACTTTGGAGTTCATCCATTTCTACTTATTATCAACCATGACAAAACAATAACGAGTCATCTTTACATCAAACAATCTTGGGTCCATTACCCAACCTTTGTGCTACGGGGCTTTCTTCAAGGGTTGACATCAATGAAAACCAACCTTAATCAATAGTTATGACCTTTCACTTATGGTGCTCATAAAAAAACATCATGGATGATTCCATCCAATTAAGGTTGTTTCAACGAACTCTCATGGACTCATCAACCAAATGGTATGTGGACAAAAAATTAGGGTCCCATGTGACCTTTGAACTATTGGCCAAGGCCTTTTTGTCCTTTTTCCAACTATTAGTTCATCATGGTAATGGATTAGAACTTCTCTCTTATTTCAAACAAACCAATGCTATCCATATAGCTGACCACATCCATGAATGGCATCGACGACGTAGTTTTTGTAAAGAGGAAACCACCAAATAACAACGTCTTGATTGGTTTCTTAAATCACTCGTCTCTGTTAGTGCCAAGGATGTAGCCTCCACTTTCCATTAGTCAGAAGAGGAGGCCATTAGCAAGGTTCAACAATTTGACCTCATCTATGCTCAATCAGGTTACCTATACATAGTATTGTCTGATGCACCCAAACCCATGACATTCATCCAAGACAACCTTGGGATGTCCCACGCTGCAGATGGTTTGATTGGTTCTATGAACCATCTCAATCCTTACGGTCACCCGTCACCCACTTATGGTGCACCTCAATATCCACAAGCATATGGAGGGACGTCTTATTACCCTCCTCCTGCTAACCAACATTAATATCTTATTGCTCCCCCTCCACTAATGGGTGGACCCTCACCAGTACCCATGATGCGTTCAGTCTCTCAACCAAGTACGATTTCACCTTCTACCTCTGCATATAACCTCAAAAGTAGTTGAAGTACTTCAACTTCTTACATGCCATATGGATCGTCTCCACAAAACAATCCATATTTTCCATTCTTGGTCGTCCACAACAAGTTTCTCCTCCACCAGGACAACCACATGCTGACGTTAACTTTGTTCAACCCTCTCCCATTCAATATCTTTATACTTTTGAATAATTGAATACGAAAAATTCGACCCATCCGCCAAATAATGCCAAGAAGAAAGGGAAAAACCAAAACAATAACAACTTGGAACTAGGAGGGAATAACCCCCAACAAAACCATCCTGTTGGGGGAAACCACAATCAAGGAAACCAAAACCCCCAAGGGGGCAACAATAATAATCAACCATGACAAAAAAAGAACAATAACCTCTGAACTACCTTTGCACTCTCTATGGTGAGTATGGAAATTACACACACCATTTCCCCCAAATTATCGACTTCAAATGGATGAAAGAATCCATGAATGCGCAATGTCCCCTAACACTTCCTGCCCCTCAACAAGACCCACAACAGTATCTAAAACATCCACCTCCGACCGTTTTGCAAAACCCCATTCCACACCAAGGTGTAATGAATACCCAACATGAGCTACACCCTGCTCCACCCCGAATGGGGCAGTATCAAAACCTAGGTCCCAATCAACCTGAAAATCTAGCCGATCACAACATCCTCCTTACCAGCGAAGAAAATATTATTTTGCAAACACGTGGTCGCCAATACAATGTTCCCCCTAAATATACCCCCACCACCTCAAAATATTTCCCCACTACAGCCAAACAACCATTGATGATTCCACGCCCTAACATTGAACCAAACCCTCGTATACCCTGTATATCGTTACAATGAAACATACATAACCCTCATGCTAAAGCAGCCCATAACTACAGTTTGGTGGATGACTTAGCAGAGTCTCCTACAACCATGTATGTATTGGAGGTCCTCCAAACCTGTCCAACTCAACGTAAATCCTTGATTTCTTCCTTGGGGGAGGTCGACCCAACTGATACTAGACTCATCACCTTTGATCTATATAGCGGAGAACCACGCCTTCCTTCCCTGGTAGCTTTTTAGATACCAGTTAAGATCCAGAACATCATAGTTCATCGATGCATCATCAATGCAGGTGCATCCACATGCATCATGTCCAAAGTAGTATGGCAGAAACTTGGATCACTTGAGCTAATACCATCTGTCATCACCTTGAGAGCCTATGACGGTTGACCATCCTCCCCTGAAGGGCTCTTCCAAAATTTTCCCATCGAATTTGGAAGAAAAACCATCCTCATTGATATTGAAGTTAGCGACACCCCACTTGATTACAATATATGATATGAATGTGGTAGCCTCTTATGTGTTTTGAATGATGATGTTCCCCCATAATGGGAAAATCGTCACCATCGACCAACTTACACATTACAAGCCTAATCATTCTGCCAACATTGATAACATTCTCCCCCTTGTACGCACTAACTCAGATGCTTTTTCGGTCATCGACATGGGTCCTAGAATTTTCAAAGACCCATCCTTGTTGGGGGTATATCATGGAGTACCACCTCTCCTACACCCTTCAACACAAGTGTGTGTAGTATCTTCCAGTGGAATATATATAAGAGACAATACTCCTCCCACAGAGGCCCCTCCCCACATCGAAGTTCCACCAGTTGGAGAAATATTACCTCAGGAGTTCCCTGAGCACCCCACTACACCACTTATCCTAGGTTGCCCCCCCCCTCCAGGGGAAAATCCTGGTTTGGGAGACAACCCCCAAGCCATCACTCAAATTCACTTTTTCTACCCCCCACTTGGAGACCAAGCATTCCAGGTAGTTGCTACTCTCACCCTTCCTAATATGGTGCTTTCCATCCCTGTATGGTATCTCCATCCACCCATGATGGTCCCTACGCCATCTCTCCCTCCTCAGACAGAGGGATTGCAGATGCATATGCCAGTACAGGATCCTGCCACACCCTCCCTACCCCCAACTAGCAGCAATACCACCATCACTAGGGGAAGACAAAAGAAGAACGAGCCCATAATTACACTCCCTCCCCGAGCTCAACCTCCTTGTGCACTATGCAAAAGAGAAGGACACCCCACTAATAGATGTCCTACTCTTCTCGAGTTATGCAATTTGATCTAGCTCCCTCGGGCAACCACATTGCTCTCCACTCCACCAAGTACATCCACGACTACTATGGAGTCCTCAACCACACACAATAAAGGGTTGCGCACCAAATTCTCTTGTGCCATATGTTCAGAATGTGGCCACTACACTCATCATTGCGCAACTCTACCTCAATTTTGCCAAACGTTAGCCGCAATACACCAAACATCTCGGCCAGAGCCCTCTCATCCACCACCCACTGAGGCTCACATTACTGATATTCGATATATTTCTTCATCAATCAATGAGCGAATGAGGTACCCTCCATAGTATTGGGACATTCACTTTATGTCCAACGGTCCCTCGCACCCTGTACACAATATCACGTCTGTGTCCTCACCACTTGAGGCCAATAACACTTACCCATTGACAATTCTCCCTGTCACCTCCCAGGATCCCCTGTATTCTCGCATTTTTCATTGCGAGGAAGATATCCTGGAGGAACTCACTACCCTCAATTTCCCATGGAATGTTCTCCATCATCGAGCACTTTTTCTTTCATAGGAGGCCTTTCACACTCCTGTCCAAGCATCCATGTGTGCAATTGAAAGAAAGGATTGTATTCCTTCAAGGCATCTAGACTAGTTCAACAACCCTATCCCTACCCTGGATGCTTTTGAAGAAGGCAACATGGCCAACATCTCCCCCACCATCAACATTGGAATTTCCATTAAACCGAGAATCATAGAAGAAATCACCATTGGTGCCGCATTCTCCCCCGAAGAACTCATCGCTTATAAAGATTTCTTTCAGGAATACCGGGACATTTTTTCCTGGTCATATATGGTTATGCTCGATCTCGATCCATCTATAGTTGAACATCGAATTGACACTTGTCTAGATGTTTCCCCAGTTCGTCAAAAGCAACGCCCCCTTCACCCATCCAAAGTTGTGGCTATCAAAGCCAAAATTGACAAGTTACATGCTCTTGGTTTCATATACCCCATTGCATACACTTCGTGGGTCTCCAACTCCATCCTCGTTAACAAAAAATAGGGCACTATTTTCATCTGTACATACTTTCACGGTCTCAACCACATTTGTCCCAAAGAAAACTTTCCAACCCCATTCATCGACCAAATCATCGATGACTGTGACGATCACGAGGCATGACCCTCCTTACAACCCCTACTTACAAACTAGGAAATTCACAGCATGCGGGATGATAGGACCACTAACCCATCTCTCGTCACTCCTATATCAGTATCCTCATGCTCTTGTAATCTCCAAATATCCTCATAGCTATCTCATCAACTCAACAACAGTGATAGGTACAAATGAGGTAGCATTGTGGGCCCACTAGCCATATATAGTCCCTTTTTCCCAACTTCCATAATATATTACAGGATCCTGGAGCCTTCGTTTTCCGATCCGTTCTCATCCATGAGATCCTGATTCCTCCATCTACACATTCACCTTCCCTGGGTCATCATATGCACTTAGCCCCAGAGGAGCATTTTTTTCACGTCACGTTTAGGTATGCATGCTCATGTTCAATTTTATCAAATAGTTGTTATATGTTCTTTATCATCAGATATTGTTCATGTCAGGTATTTGGTTTTCATGTGTGCAGGTACTTGTTCCACAATCTTACATCCCCTTCAGGTATATGTTCGACACTGGCATGTAATTATTCCCTATGTAAATCAATTGCATATCCCAGTCATACCCTCTGACATTTACCTTTAGGGTCCTTACATTCGACTCTGCAGTACCTTTACCTTTGATGCATTCAGGTATTGTCATCAGATAGCACTCTCACCCACATGAGTTGTCCCATTCATAGTTCCCCCTGGAAACTTGACACTCATGTTGATTTCACCCCATAGGGATGGGAGTCCCTATAATCTTATGTACTTTTGAGAATGAATCCCATACTTATTCTCATCATATTGCTAACCTTCCCAATGGACTCCCAGGTCACATCATCTCAGTTCTATTGACTGCACCTCTGCATTTTCATTGTCCCTCCATCTCATCCCCATATGCAGATTGTCCTCCATCCATTTACCTAATACAGAAACCCACCCATGGGGCCCCCACCTTCCACCAGTTTTCTTTCACAAACTTGCGCCTTAACAGGCCAAGCCATATTTCACTGGGGCACCCATTTCTATATCTGTATACTCAACCCAAATTATTGTTTATTTTTTTGGTAATTGTAAAAAGTATTTGTTTCCAACATATTCTTAGCTTCTTCGTCGTCACCCTTGATGGCCTTCTTTTTTCCTGGAAAAGCAACCCATGTCGCCCTTGGTTGGGGCATCCACTCTCTTTTCATATTGACATCATTCATGGACCCTGAGTATGCGAAGTCCATATACCCATGATCTCCGAGTTTGTCCACTTTTTTAGCCTGTGGCCTAGTTTAACCCCATATCTAGTCGTCCCCCTGACACTAGATCCAATTTTACAGTTGTTGCCAATCATCATTCAAAATTCCCCAACCAAGGGAAATCTTGAGTCTCCTATAATCTTGACTTTGTTCATGTTACCTATCAGTACCTGATATCATCTTAGTGGATTTCACGAAGCCCTTTTCTTCTTGAAGTCGTGTCTCCCTTCCTGTCGACATCAACACAATTTCTAGAAGGGTGTCAATATCTTGACTCTCATTACTTTTACAATGAGGAGTCTCAGACGACACAGAGATAATAATCATTTCTCTATGATTCTGTTGATCCCCATAGCATTCGACTTCAACAAAGTCTCATGTTACGGTGGGTCTTACTATGAAACTATTACATTTGCTTCATACTAGCCGAAGACCTTTGAATTCATTAGGCCATCAATGCTTACGAGTCATCGACAATTCTTACAGTCATCATTGCCTCACTTCAGAGTCTGTTCACCATTCATAACTTCCATCTGTCGTTATCAACCACCCCCGAGGGCACTACAATTATCTACATCAACATAAATCTTCAGTTACAGTCTCACATTTTGGTTTCATGACACGAGCATGGGGCATGATTGCCTCGTTTGTACACATATTTTTTTTTTCTCCCTAGAGAAAGGTTTGGGTCCCATAGTTTTCCCTCTCCCTATGACGGATTGCTCTTGTAGTTCCTCTCTTCAAACTTCCTTACAATGGCACTCTCAACAAAAGAAACATTGATGTATTTTGTCTATACATATGCTCGTAACCTCACACATCATGGGGCATATTTTATCACTTAAAAATTGTCCGCAACATTGCACACAAATGGTTAAAGAAACAAATCAATGCCAACAACAATTAGTCCACCTACAACACCAAAATGCATTCAGAAGACAAAAAACTATACAATTGGGTCAAAAATTGAAGTGCGTAGATTCACCAAAAGAGGCACGTGCACATTGCGTAGCATGCACAGGCCAACACAACCCTCAGTGTGCACAATGTGCAAAATGTGTGACTGTCTATGAGAAAATCCACAAACTTCTATGAACGACGCATTTATGGTTCTTGTCGGTCCTGTTGTATCCTTTTCGCCACTTGGATGAGAAAAAGAGGGACACCTACAAGTCCAGTTGGGTCAGTTGAACAGGACAAAAATTAGTGCAAGAGTTAGACACATCAAGCACAAGAAATAAATAAACAACTAAGATAATAACAACTAAATAAAAAAAACTAAAGTGCATAAGGAAATTAGAACCAAAATCAACCAAACAATTGACCAATATTCATGACACCAATGGATAGATTATATTAGTGGGCAAACACCAAAGAGAAAGGGAGACTTATGGGTCCCCTCTTCCTCCAAGGGAGGGGTCTTGAATCCCCTATGTGAGAGCTCTTCTTACAAATAACAAACTAAAAATGAAATGGTGAAGAAATCCAAAGCTCATTCCCTCAAGAGGTGAGGAGAATGGCTCAATGAAATGATGCTAGTATGCTCCAAGAAGGAAAGAGGTTCCTTGCAGGAGAATAGAGGCCGCATAACAATACAAATAGATTCTTGAAAATGTAGTGCACCCATGGCCTCTTTTTATAGAAAATCTTTGAGGCATTATCCAACCGGTCTTTATTGTGAACAAGGGGGAATTTAGGGCACCCTTAGGTCTTTGACCATCCCCCCACTTTGATTCAGTTCAGATTTGAGGGTCAAATCGACTTGGGAGATGAACCAGAAGTGGGTGGGAGGCTGACCAGAATCATAAATGCGTCGTTCTTAGGTGTGTGTGGCTTTTTGCATACACAATCCCGCATCGGGCGCATATGCGCTTTTCTGACATTTTCGACTGGCGCATGTGCACGCGCTTCCTTTGTATTATGAGTGCATGTTGATTTTATAACCATTTGTATAGTTAGTGCCCTTTGGAAATGCATTTTTTGGGCCATGAATGGATTAATAGGTGTTTGGAGATGCTGAATTCCTGTAACCATTTGCAGACGAAATTTCAGTGATAACATATGCCCCTTTATGTGTGAGGTTAGGAGCATACGTATAGCCGAAATACATCAATTTTTATTCTACTGAGAGTACCATTGTAAGAAAGAGTGTTGAGAGGAATTGCAAGAGCGACCCATTGGAGGGAGAGGGGAACCTGTGGGACCCAAACCTTTCACGAGGTGAGAAAAAATAAAAATTGTGTACAAACGAGGTGGGCATGCCCCATGCTCGTGTCATGTAACTCAAATGTGGGAGACAATAATTGAAGCTGAATGTTGATGTAGATAAATGCAGTGCCCTTTGGGGTGGTTTGATAATGGAAGATGATAATTCTGATGGTGAACATACTCTGAAAAGAGGTTTTCGGCTAGTATAAAAAAACTGCAATAGTCATAAAGTAAGACCCACCATA
>ML780673.1:44936-65301 GCA_009831015.1 Picea engelmannii
GAGTTAAGCTTTTTCACAACCTGTCGTGCAGATCGCAGAAATGGCCAGCCGTAACATTGTATGAAACCCCAACATCTGGGGACCATGGAACGAACCAATATCTCGTACTCGTAACAAATAACCGGCGACCCCAATCTTCCCAAGTAAAACTATTATATTCTGTAATTAAAAAAAGGAACTTGCGGGCCATTCTCGGAGCGGGATGTTCTTTCATGAATTAAGAGATTGTGCTCTCATGTCCATTCAAATTTCAAATCAGTACAGTGATGCCTCCCCTGGAACGAACAGAGCATGTTACTTTATGGCTTTATATGAAGATCTATTTGTTTCTGATTCCAATTCAATATTCAATATGTTGACAGGCTGATCAGTCAACGGAATCCATGACAGCATTTACCTTTAAAGGGACGGCGTGGCGCAACAGATGTTGCATTGATATCCCCGCCTTTAAGAATAATGGTCTTCCGGTTCATGTAGTAGAGTTTTCAGGGGAAATCCAGCGTTTGATCACTGGCATGTTGTTATTTTTGAAATTTTGTGATTACAAGATTGTTGAACTTGTGATTTTGAATGTTCTAATTTTATTTAATAATTACAATATTGTAGCTGTAATTCAGAAGATTTTCACAGACAAATTTCTACCAAATTTGTGATGTGAAAATGCCAAAACGAACACAACCTTATCGCACGGAAATCCTTCTCAAAATTGTGGTCCAAGAAAAGGCAAAATGAATGCTCCTTATCGCACGGAAATCCTCCGCAAATTTGTGGTAAAAAAGAGGCAAAATTAGTTGTGGTCGAAAAAGAAGCAAAATGAATAAGGGCACCGGGCACGGAAATCCTCCATTGTATAACTTCTGCTCGAGAATGGTGGTCGTGGAGACATTATCGAGGCCGAATTTACCGCTTAATGAAGGCCCGGGCCCCGGATGCCTCGCAAGTTTCTTGGTAGTTTGATCTTTAGGCATCAAGAATTACTAGGGATGAGATCAAACTAAAATATGGATCCGAATGCTCGGCGCCAAAAGAAGCCGATGGCGGACGTTGGATACAGCACCAAGCCCCTGGTTGCATTGACAGTCTTTCTGGGGTTCCTATTTACTGGGGGCACTTGGTTCTTGTTGCAAGAAACTTATGATTCAAGTCTATACGCGAAGGCCAATTACATAGTCCGGTTGCCTGGAAAGGCTTCATTAGAAAGTAATATTAAAGCACAAGAGAATGGGCAGAGAACGTCTCCGGACGTTAATCGTGGCCGTGTGCCGGAGATATATTTCTCAGAAACTCAAGGTAACTCCCAGAGAGCTGCCGGAACACTACCGACGATTCGAGGAACGCCATTAAAAGGAAAGCCTGTCGAGTCCTTCAGAGCTTACCTCGATTGCTTCAGGTTTAATTCCATTTCCTTCTGTTGTTCATTTTTTTACAAGATGCTTCTGGTTTTATGTAGATGCTTTTCTTTGTGCAAGATGCTTCTGGTTTTAGTTAGATGCTTTTCTTTGTTTTTATTTTTGGAAGATATTTTTTTTCAAATTGATGAAAATATTTCCCCAATTGCCCTTTTCCATTCTGAACCTGAAAAAATCATTTCAGTTAAGAAATTGCGGATCGATTTGACAATATTATGATTTAATTTTGTTATTTTTCAATATTTAAAAAAGATATCTAGTTTATAATTTTTTGATTATAATTAGATTTATTTTAAGTTATAATAATTTCTAAAGATTTATTTTACTTAAAAAATCATAAAATGTTGTTGGCTTACACTTAAAATATTTTGAAAATCGCAAATAAACATGGGAATATATTGTAAAAACATGTTTAATTAAAAACTGCAAATAAATACGAGAATATTATAATTCAAACTGCATATTTTTAAATATAAATAATTTACATTATTAAATTTTTTTATTTTCTAAAAAATTATAAGTCAATATAAAAATATTATTATATTGAAAACTTTACAACATTTTTAAAATAACTAAGTTGTAATTCCTTTCAAAAATACATTAAATTAAAAATAAAAATCTAATAATTAACATATAAAATTTTAATAGTTAACTTATAATAAAAAAATATTAATATTAAAATGTAATGTAATTAATATATAAAAAATCATTTTAATTAAAAAATATAAATTAACAAATAATCTAAAAAATAGTTAAAAAAATGAGTAAAGAATTTGTCACTATGACAGGGTAAGTAGAGAATAGTAGGTCAAAGTAGCATAGTGACTTGTACTCAGCGCTAACTTACTCTAATTACACGAGGAAGATGTGGGTAGGGTTCTCTATTAGGTCAAATTAGCAAGTGGTACTTGTACTGGCTTTAACCCATCTTGGACAACACAGCTCTGATGAATTTGTACTCTGATGGCTACGGAACATGCCACTTTCCTATCTTACCCACCTAGCTGTTTATTGTTTGATGGGTCAGTCGGGTAAATTTGTGTTATTGGTTGCTTGTATGTAGAAAATTAGTTGGTTAATGTAGAACTCAGTTTTCATTTAGTCACCAGTTCCATTCCTGTGAATTCCTTTTTGGCACATCAGCATTTCTGAAAAATTATGTTACTGATTAATAATGGTTTACTTTGAACTTTATCCATGGAATTTGTCACCAGTTCCATTCCTGTGAATTCTTTTGTGGTACATCAACATTCCTGAAAAATTATGTTTGGCACATCAACATTTCTGAAAAATTATGTTACTGATTAATAGTGGTCTGCTTTGAACTTTACCCATGGAGTTCTGAAAAATTATGTTACTGATTAATAGTGGTCTGCTTTGAACTTTACCCATGGAATTTGTCACCAGTTCCATTCCTGTGAATTCTTTTTTGGCACATCAACATTTCTGTAAAATTATGTTACTGATTAATAGTGGTTTGCTTTGAACTTTATCCATGGAATTTGTCACCGGTTCCATTCCTGTGAATTCTTTTGTGTTCCATCAACATTCCTGAAAAATTATGTTTGGCACATCAACATTTCTGAAAAATTATGTTACTGATTAATAGTGGGTCTGTTTTGAACTTTATCCATGGAATTTGTCACCAGTTCCATTCCTGTGAATTCTTTTGTGGTACATCAACAGTCCTGGAAAATTATGTTACTGACTAATAGTGGTTTGCTTTGAATTTTATCCATGGAATTTTATGTGTATGTATGTAGATGTTACTCATTAATAGTCATTTACTTTGAACTTTATCGTTAGAATTTGATGTGTATATCTGTAGTGCAGTAGAAGTTGCTGCTATTGTATTGCTGAGATTGTAAAGTAATTTCTGAATGTGAAGCGAGTCAGGGCGGTGGGTGTATAATTCAACTCCACGGCATCTCCCATGGAATTGGGCAGGAGATCCATATGCCAGTCAGTGCGATGGCCGCCATTCTGCTGTGCCAGGAAATGCCGTTGGTGAATATGCAGACATCTTGGCTTCTTCTCTGGGAGGAAACTGGACGGTAATCTAAAACTCATCATTGCATTCATACCATTTCTGATTTCAAAAATTTCTTATCTGCTAGTAAAATTCTTCCCAACTTTTTCAGGTAAGAGAAGAGTTGAAATGGGTTTGGAGGTCTAACAACAGTTGTCCATTAATTCTACTCAATAGAGACGACTTTTGCAGGTATGTTTTTGGGGGGCAATACTCATTTTTTGGTCAAGTCTGAGACTTGTTAATGAATTAACTGAAATCTTTATATTAACAGTTATAACTCCACAAAGTGTTGGATCTTTGAGATTAGTAATTGGTAATATGGCAATGGTGTGTGGATTAGGCTGATTGGAGCGAATGGGAACGTTTTGGTCGTTGGAGATTCGATAAATCACCTCCTGCAGTGGTCTCTTCTCAACAATCTCTTGAAAAATCACAGCGAGACAAAGGTGGTGCCTTCTTCTTCTTCTTGCAGAACTTGCGAGGGTTTTGATGTGTGCAGTGATGTTCTTGGCGGACCAGGAAAAGGATTCAAAGTTGGATTTGTAAGAAACGATAGAATTTCTCCCATCTCTCATGTGAATAACGATACGTGGAAGAACTTCTTGGAATGGCCTTGGCTTCATCTCCTAAAAGAATGGGACATTAGGCTCTTGTTCATCAACAGAGGAGCTCATTATGAAGCAGACGAAATCTATGTCAAGTCTCTTCGCCAAACGTTCTCTGTTCTTCAAGCTCTCCATCCAGATCTCCTCGTCATATTCCGAAACACTCCACCTGGTAATCTTGATGATATTATTCTTTCTTCCAACTGCTTGCTGGTCTCATATATATGCTTTTTAAGAAAAACTTGCCAAGATTTTCCTCTTGCCACGAATATTTGGATCGTCGATGAGGTAAACTACCCATCACACTTGATAGACTACATCTACATCTGTTTGAAACTGTCCTGTAAGAACATAATCCCTTATTAACCATATATTTTTAAACTCTGTTATGAATAATTGTCTTTTACAAACCATACATTTTAAATATAAAAATAATTCTCATTAAAATTCATTAAACTTACTGATTTTCTTTTCATTGTTTTGAGCTATTCAAATAAAACCAAGTTATATTTTTAAATTAGAACATTAAATTTATTTAATAACAGATACTTTGAATTTGTTTACATATTGTGTGTACATATAAAACCAATTTATTTTTTTAAATGAGAACATTGAATTTGTTTCATAACAAATGCTTTGAATTTGTTTCAATAAGGTAGTGTTTACATATAAAGTTAATTTTAATTTTCTTCTCATTATTTTAAATTATTCAAATAAATTTATTTTTTTTAAATGATGATATTAAATTATTTAAATAAAATCTATTGAAAATAGGTATATTTAATAAATTTTTAATGTTTAATCAGTTTTGTATGAACAATATTAAATATTGATAAAATATTCTTAGTCTTCTCAATAAATTAATGGTTGTGATTTCAACCATTAATTTTTTAGCTATTATAAAAACATGTTTATTTTTTACTTGATCATATTTAAAATTTACTATGGTAACTAGCTGATTACCATACCTCTTAATGATTATTGTAATAAGTAACTCATCAAGCTTTGAATTTGTTTCCATATTAATATACTGTGTAAATATAAATTAATAAATTGAATTTGTTATTGATTACATGA
Source organism: Picea engelmannii (assembly GCA_009831015.1). Classification (NCBI taxonomy): domain Eukaryota; kingdom Viridiplantae; phylum Streptophyta; class Pinopsida; order Pinales; family Pinaceae; genus Picea; species Picea engelmannii. Next base: position 50,060 of record ML780673.1, read on the forward strand.
AGGGCATGTAAATTGCACCAGCTACCATGGACCCATTTCAGATCGCCAAGAGATAAAGTTAGATGGAGCTCATTCAAAGTGGCACTGGCATGAATTCTTTAGGCAAAACGCCTTAGCAAAACAGATAGTGGAGGATGCTGGTTATGTTTACATGGACGTAGATGCCATGTTGAGTAAGCGACCTGACGGCCACATCAACGAGAAGGATTGCCTGCACTATTGCCTTCCGGGTCCTCTGGACACTGTGGTCGAATTGTTTTATAATGTCTTGTCACTTCTCAGGAGTCGCACTACGCATTGATTGAGGTAGTGTCGGCCTCAATTATTCTTTTCTTGCCAGGCCAATTTAGGTTGGATGACAGGCAAGTGATTTACATTTTCATTCTTTGAATTTATGGGTTTCATTTTTCACATGGCTTTCTGCGATGAGAGAGAAAAACAGCAAAAACCATGGAGTAGGAAGAGGTTACGAGATCTAACCATAAAGAAAAGGGCGAACCTCCATTGTCATATTGATAATGGGAGTTTAAATCTTCTATTTTTTTTTCTGGTACAGTCGGAGTTGGTCGAGGTGAACAGCCCAAAGCGCCAATAATACATTCCATTCATATATATGATTTCAATTCATGATCTTAATCTCGGGATTTATTGTGTTATCGAGTGTTAATCTCCAAATTTATTCAGAGAAATCATGAGATATTTCATTCTTACGATTTCGTTGACGTTTATTTTGAAATTACCAAAGTGTTAAGATTTCATTCATTTCATCTTGGAATTTATCAAAATGTTAAGTGAAATGACTATATGAATTGATCAGGTATTTCATCGTTCAAATATGATTCCCATTCACCTTTATTTTGGAATTTATGGAAGTCTTAAAATTTCAATTTATTTTAATTTTGAAATTTATGTGGAGGGAAATGATGAAGGATTTGATCCTATTGACATTAAAGGATTTGATCCTATTGATCCTTTATGAACATTGTAGATATTAGTTATGAAAGTTAGTGTTGTAACGGTTATGGGAATAATCGTCAATGGTCATTGCTTATGAGGGGAATATGTGTCTTAGTAGGTATTAATTGATAATTGTTGTTCAATGAATGATTATAGGTATAGGTTTATTAATTGATAATTGTTGTTCAATGAATGATTATAGGAATGATTATAGGTATAGGTTTGTGATTGAGAGGATTTGTTGTTAGTTAATAGTAAGAGCAATGATAATTTGTTTAATTTTGTTAATTTAAAAGGTTGTTAGTTGGAGACATTAGAATAGGAAGCTTACAATGGATTACTGATATTATAATGTTGATTGAAGGAAGCCATAGAGTGAGAATGGTGATGAAAAATTGCAAAGAAATAATTGGAGGAGTTGGGAAGAGATACAAAGGCAACTAGATGGGGCATATGGGAAAAGTTCATGTTATCAATCACTAGAAAATTTTGGATGATTCCCCCCCCCAAAAAATGTCAGTTACCTCTATCCTACCACCCCATTGTAATGGTTCATTATATGACTATGGTATGAATGTTGGAAGCTACAAAGTTTGTGGAAAACGTCTTATATAACGACTACTCAAATAACCTTAATAATGTCTAACAAAACATATAATTCAAAAACAGACAAAATGTTTATAAATATGTGTTTATCGACAAAAAAATAACACCTCATTCAAAGATGTTGAAGTTTATGTTGATATGAAAGAAACTTCTAAACTAATCACATTAACAAAATAAAATAAAATGATAAATAACAAATAATGGGGGTTGGGTTGATTGTTGAAGTAATGACATTGACAACATCCCAAAAATGAGTAAGCTAATCTTGTAGCAAAATGATCCTCTTCTTGGTTGCAATATGATAAAAATATGAAAAAATAATTAGGCATGAGTAGATTCCCCCCATGATCCAAGTTCTTTGCATGGTAAAATGATGATTGATATCATTTGATTTTGGCAATTGGACTACGACAAGATTAGATGACGCCCCCCAAAAGGTTCAAATCCTTGATGTTTTTCCCTTGTGCCATGGTCAATACTATTTATTATGTATTGTTTATATTATACCCATTATGATCGTAGACACAATTATCCTCTTAATTCCTATGGATCCTAATATAATCACCCCTTATTTCTTTAATCCCCCACCCTTATGACCCTTAAAAAAATAACCCTAACATAATATTACCCTTAGACACAAAAACCTTTTAACATAAAACAATCATTTCAAGAAATTTGGTCTTATAAGCTAGAATCTAAACTTCAAAATTGTAATATCATTTTTGAAAGTGTGAATCATATTGTTTCCAAAATGAAAAAATGGATTATGGAAGAGTGAATATTGGTGTTTCCAAACTACAAATACACTAGTATGTATTTGGATTTCACTTACTGAGAGGGCGGGGGGTGAATCGGTAATATAGCTATTTAATCATTTTTAACCACAATATATAAGTGTTTCTTACTTTTATGATCAATTCAAAAGTGCATACACATACACATTACACCAGTCTTTTTACATGGAAACCCAATGTGGGAGAAAACCAATGAATGTTTTTTTCTTATATGTCTTTAAGAATTACATTCATTGGAAGCACCAACTTCCTTTGTTATCCAGCTTTAAATGGAAGGAGGCTCCAACCCCCTATATTTTCAGGCTACAACCTGAGGGAAGCTCCAACTCCCCAATTCTTTGGCTATAACCAAAAGGAGGCTACAACCCCCTATGTTCTCTGGCTACAACCAGAAAGTGGCTACAACCACCTATCCTTTCCCTGTCCAACCACTTTGAAATATAAGTTTCAAATAATTGGTGAAACCATTGCCACACTCTCATTATGAAATATACCATTGCAAACCTATACCATTATGTGCCAACAACCTGTACCAATAACCTATAATCAACCTGTACCAACATATACCAAATATACCAACAACCTGTACCAATAATCTCCTCAACAAATCATATCTGATAACATAGATCTCATACCCAATATCATAAGCATAACACTCAAACCATATGCATCTATGTCTCTCTAGTCATGTGCATACAATCATAATCATGTATAATAAACCCTCACATGGACTAGACATCAAACCCTCATTGTTATGAAGCCTCAAACTATACCAACAACTTCAACAATACACCATAACTAAAATCCCTCAACCACGTACCACAAAAACCCTCAACCATGTACCAATAAGTACACAATATGCCTCAACACTCAAACTAACAAGATGCATCAATGATAAATATCAGACATAACAACACTGTATTTCTTTAGATATGACTCATACAACAAGTGCCATAAAACCATTGACCTGTTTAGGGAAAATTCTCAATCTCCCATAACCATATATCATGTAGACAACAATATCCAACTACACATAAGAATATGACATACCTTTTGAACCTGCAGATAGATATGTTGTACCTGATCACTGTATACCTTCCTGGGAACTTGCTTTCAGACTCTAGAGACTTTGCATCTTAATCAAATCAAGTTTTCATGGCTTTTCCCAACTGTATGTGACATCTTCTTCTTCAGCCAGTGTATGTACATGTTGAAACCATTTCTCGCTTCTGGAATTTCCCTCCCTTTCTCTATTTTCCCAACTCCTTTTTTCCTTTTCTTTTCCCTCTTCTATACTTACCCTATTCCCCTTTTCTTTTCCCCCTTCTATTCTCCCTTTCTAGTTCTTATACTTATTCATTTTTCAAAAAAAGCAGGTTCGCGGGTTGGAAGACTCGCAAATCCTCATTTCCATCCACTCTCTCACATCATGAGTCCGACCAACCACCACATTATTCTATACATAACTGTTTTTGCAGTCGCGGGTTCCTGGGTTGGCAGGGTCAAACTCTCATATCCCATGTTCCATTATATACATTTTGCATCCAAAAGATTTGTGATCTACATTTTGACCCTCAAACTCCCTGAGATTCCAAGTATCTCATTTCTCCTATGCTGAGTCTGTCTGACTGCATCACAACACTTAGCCAATTTTCGACCTTCTGCATTCGAGGGTTCACAAAAGTCTCAAATCCTATTTCGCATATGTCTGTCCCCACCACCTTCAAGCTTTTCCAAATACACATTTAGTATGGTTTAATGCTAAGAACTCATTATGCATGTCTCGTAAATATTGTGATTAATAGGTAAAGGGCTCAAGGAATTTCCTCATTAAACCACATTAAAATCATGATTTGCGGAAGATGATATATTATTTTTCAAGCACTCGTTTCTAATATTATCTGGATCAAAAGAACGCTCTCGTCAACTTATGGAAGAAACATCTCGACAACAGTTATGTGGAGATACCTTGAACATTTATTGGACGAGAGGATCATAATTTTCAATGGTCTAGAGTATACTCTTATTATTCATCCCCTTCTGCTCAGAAGGAAGTAATTTGGATGTCTAGAATTGCACGTGGAGTTTGTGTTCCTAAAGTTATTGACTGCAAGGAATTGGTTTCCTGGTGTGCTAATAAATACATACCGAGCCAATAGATGATTCCACTCCAGGATCATTCTCTCGTCATTCTTTCGCCACAAGTATTCCGTAAAATGTTGAAACTCCGAGAGCCAACACTCACCTTCAAAGGTGAAGATTGCAGGGACTTCTTGAAAAAACATGACAATGGCCTAGATATTTTACCTGAATTCTTGGAGAATCCCATGACCATCCTTGAGGATATTTCCAGACTGTAGGTTAGCTTGTTCAAAAACCCATTTCATGAATTTCCTGGTTATTTACAAGAGTTACGGGCCACGAAAATACTGCTAGCATTTCCTGTATGATTTTTTACATCTTATACTTTACTTTCAAGGAACAAACCATTTTTTATTGGGGGAAGTTGATTTCCATTGCAATCTCTTCCCAATTGTCTCAATATAAAAAGGATAAGAATTTTTTTATGTCTTCTTATTTGGTTTTCATGATAGCACATTGTTGTGAGTTTCCTAAATTGTCTATATGCAAGAAGGTGAATTGTGAATTTGACCCGGTGACCTTTTGGTACCAAGCGTTATGGAGGGACAAAGCTTCCCTGCATTTTTATGAATTATTCAATGAATTTGTCTCAGTTCTTAAAGGGTTGTTGTTTGGACTAGATACCCCAATAATATCTGCTCAAGCTAGTAAATTCCTAGATAGAAAGGGGACTTTGGAACAAATGGAGAATTACAATGTCATTAGAATTTTTGGCTCCAAGGAAAATCCTTGTTTTCTTCCATGCCATATATCCAACAGAATGTTTGTTATAGAGGTTGCAAGGAAATATAACTTTTGGCTGCACTTTTTTCATGAAAAAAGAAAAAAGCAATTCATTCCTTTGCCTTGGAAAGTTGGGGATTTTGTATTTAGAAGTATGAACAAAATTCACGAATTCACAAACCACTTCCACAACTTGAATCTCAAGTATGCTGAAAAGATCAGAGGGTTCGACCCTAAAAGGATCTTTGTGGAACATATGTTAACAATAGGTTTTAGAAATTCGTTTATCCACACTTTCCTAGGAGAAGAAGAAGATAATCACCAGGGAAATCCTACCCACACTGTTGGAGACTTAGAGATGATGATTAGCACAAATGAATTGTATAAAAAGAGAGGAAAAGGTCCCAGCGAGAAGAGTTCCTAGTCCCCAACTATGAATCCTAAGACTACAACACCTTGGAGTAGTGCTCCAGTGGCCCACCCATATAAGAAGGTAACCAACAATAGTTCGGGAGGAGGAGGAGATAAGAACCCCCCTCTAGGAAAAATTGAAAGCTCACATAAAATTCCTCTCAGGAAGAAAATGAAGAATATTGTACAAGATGAATAAGAGCATCACATTGAAAGTGATATCAATAGCTTTTCCCTCGAAGATATGGATATCGAGGATGACATTAAGAAGATGTTTCAGAACATTTATCATCCAAGAGGCGCGGCCCACCAAACTCAGTCGTTGGAAATTGTTGAAAATGAGATGTTTGATGAAGAAGAATCATTTGTCTTTCAGAGCGTTGTTTTTTACTGTTAGCACTCTGTAAATTCCCAGAGGTTGTCGGGAGGTAGAAGAAATTTATCAGAGGTAACTTTATCCAACCACTTCGAAACTAGGATCTAGCCCTGCCAGTTTCAGAGAGGGATCTCTCTGTAAGATTTAACTTTGTTTCAGGTTTAAGATTCTAGGCTAGTTAAATAAATAAGACTGTTGTTTGTTTTATAAAATGGATGAAATATTGCTTATGCATCCATTGGGCTATGGGGTCTGTTTTATAAAGTTTGAGACCAATAATAGTTTTTATAAGGTATTTTCACAGGGAAGGATAATGCAATTGTTGGATCCTTTAGAGTTAAAATGATGGATAGCAGAAAAGATAAGATAATTAGTTAAAATAAAGAAGAATTTAAAATTTTCTTTATCATAACATCATAAGACAAACACTTAGATCTTTAAAATCCATAAACAAAGTATACAGAGATAAATTTTGCAACTTTAACTTCTTTTAAATGATCAGATATAGAAAACATAAATGATTATGAAGACATAAAAACCATTCAACGAAGAGCAGTAAACATCACCAACAATTAACATGCAGGAATATTGTGAAACATCCTTTTTATTACTGGTAGATCTCTTGAGAAAGATTACAGTGCTTACAACTTGCTTGGGCGTAAAGATCAACCCTCAATACTTCAAATTTTGAAGTATATATAGAAAAGATTACAATCGATCCTGTCATTAATGATTAGGACGTGGAAAAATCCAAAGCTAACTAACTAGATAACATAATACAAAATTATAGGAATTGCTAATGATCTGTTGGATTCTTTGTGATGATTTTGGGGAAGGTTGTTGGCGAGTCATGAACTTGACTTTGACTATTCTGCATGTTGACTTGGATTGTACACCTCATCACTCACTCGATCAGAGTGCACAGATTCTCCCATCTCTTTTGATTGGGAATGGTGCCCTTTAGAAACCTTATGTACACTTCATCCATCTCTGTATATTTGGCGAAAGTTGGCTTGATGATGAAAATATACTTCATTTCATGTTGGATACTGAGATCCAACTGCCGAGTCTCTAAAAATGCCTTGCTAGTTATGCTACCCTATATTCCTGAAAAATTTGAGCTATCCTTTTCCACCATGGAAATATTTTTCTTATAGTCGGACAAAGTCATCAACTTGTCATTTAAAACCAGTAAGCTGGGAAGACCTTTCTTTTGAAATCCATCAATATTGCTAAAGAATATCTGAACTCCGACATCCATGTTCTGGGTTCTCTCCTCCAACTGTAAAATTAGTCCTCTCTTGGTCAGAACTTTCTTGACCTCAAGGATAGTCTCAATCCTATCCTCAATTTCCAGATTTTCTAGCTCATCCTTGGTCTTTGAATTTAGAACCCTGATGATTTCATTTGCCTCTATGGGCATCTCCCCTAGCTCTCCCTTTGTCCTTTCAATGGCTTGTCTGCTCCTTAAAACCAATTCATGCTGCTCGAACATGATCTACCCGAGTGGCCAGATTTCTGCCATGGATTTTGAGATATCCATCCAAATGTTCTCTTTGGCTTCTGCTAGTGTTTTTCCCACAACTATTTTCTTTTGCAGCTGCTGTATTTCCTACTTAATTTTTTATGATGCGTGCCTCTCAGTATTGTAACTTGCCTGGAAGGAAGATTTGAGTTTCTGGAGATTCTCTATTTCGAGATGCAATTTTTTAATTTCTGCTCCTTGTAGGGTTATCTCCTCCATTGACTTTGCTAGAGCCTCATATGTCCCTAGAACTATCACTGGGTCAACTGATGGAAGTTCTGTTGTGGCAGCTGCTGATGCTGTCGCTGTACTAACTCCTGTGAGAGGAACTGCACTCAGTGGAATGACTTCCATGTTCTCTATTTGTTCCTTTTTTTTTACTAGCCTTTCTAACTCTGCTTCCATGTCCTTGATCTGAGCATTCTGTTCCATGATTAACTTTAGCATTTTTTCTTTTTGGACCTCTATCTCGGCCAGCTCTTTGGCCTGTGAGTCTTCATTAGCTGACAATTTTAATTGTTTCCTCAGGGATGCTATGTTAGCATTCTTTTTCTTTAGCAGTTCTTCAGCTACTTTCACATTTGAGGGGTCATACCCAATTTTTAGTACCATCTTTTTCCAAAGACTTGATCCTATTGTCTTTTGCAAAATAAGACACTTTATTCAACTTTAACTGAGTTTGAACATTATTTAGGGAAACTTGCAACTTTGCAATAGTTGTGGAAGCGTTTGCCAATGTTGAGAAAACAATTTCTCCAGTCTGCCTGTGTAAATCCATCTGATCAGTTGGATGTACTTCCTTGATGTCAAATTCAAATGTTGATCTTTTGTAATCAGTGATTTCATTTGGATGAGGCGCTTGTGCCTGCAAGCATGTCATGTGCATTATCCCTTTTTCAGTATCAAAAGCAGAGAGCAACCTATGCCGTGTTGTGGATGTTTTCTTCCAAAATTGAGAATAGGTGCTGCTAGTTAACATCTCATTCTTCTTCTTAATCAAATCATATTTTTAAAAAATACTCAGTTTTGCAGACCCTTGAGATGACTGAGAAGTCAAAGTGGTATCTGTATACTTATTTGAAGAGGAAGTAGACATTATCTGCTGACTGCTTGAGAACAATGGTGAGTGTTCTCCCTCGACTACTATAATGGACCGGGTCTCTTCCTCTCCTGACCTGTCAGTTGTATGACTGGTTTTAGGCCTTTTCTTGTAAACCTGGAACTCTTTTGCTGACATTTCAGTGACTGAAGATGAGACATCCTTTCTAATCCTCTTCTCTGCTGGTACCTATGGAGTAATGGTTTTTGAAACACTGGCTGAAGGAGGCTGTTGTTCTGAGTCTTCCAAAGTGTTCACTTCCCACTCTGTTTGATTTATAAACTTCTCAATTTCTGGTTTGGGAACATGAGCGTATGGAGAGATTTTATTCCTTAATATTGTTTCTTCTATAAGCCCACACAGATCATAGTGCCAAGGAAAACTGGTGATGAACTTCATCTCAAAAGGTTATCAACCATTGCCCCTGCAGCTCTACTATTGCAGATGAACAGTCCTATCTATCCTTTGATCCTTAATTGTTGTTTCTTCTTGAAGGATACAAAATGAATATCATTTGAGTTAATCATTTGCCTAATATATTCCAAGGCAAATATCCGCACGGGAAAATATCTAGGTAGATTGTAAGGGGCCAGATCACATCCATAAATTCTAATCTTTTTGTGGTTCTGGTACAGGTACCAATCTCCAGTCTTGTCTAGGTCTGAGAAATGTAAAATCCATTGGATTTCTTTGTTTATCCTTGGTTCTTGTCTTCTGCTGAGCATGCTAACCACAGGATGGTAGAACTGATCTATGTGTTAGAAAAAACAGGTCCGCAGAGCAATAAAATAAAACAAATGCGGAAACAAAACATAGAAGATACACAATACAAGAGAGACACAGATTTACGTGGTTCACCCAGTGTGGGCTACATCCACCAGAGAAATTTCCAGGTCCTTCCTTTATTATTATCCAACAAATGAAGGGATACAACCTACAACAAAACTCATTGTAACTTCCTCTTCTTTCTCTCATAGTCTCCTCTCTCAGAATACAATATTCACCATCAACCATAGCTGCAATACATTTCCCTCATAAAAGAGGGTTGCTTTTAGGGAAACAAACCCTAAAATAATCTCTACCGTTAGATCTGTGACCTTATAATGAACGGTCCAGATTTACAATGAAATTACAATATACATTTACAAGGCAATTTTTCCTTCGGGGGCTTCGCCCCCGAACCCCCACTTGCCCCCAGACCCCACAGAGGGGGTACCCCCCCTCTGGACTTCCCCGTGTGGAAGAGTGTACATACTTATGGGGTGTAAATACTTCATGGGGTATAAACACAGCTGGAAGCAAGGACCTTTGAATCATGAAGATAATCAGGCTCCACAACCAACACTATGAACTGATTGAAAGTGAATCTTGGTGAATTCCTTCTCAACAATGACGTCCAAGATGTGACCAGCTGTGGTTTTCCATTTTGATCTATCTTATGCATGGAGAACAGGAACTTGTCTGTTTGGAAAAATAACTAAAAATATGTCAGTATTGAAGAATACCGGAACATTCCTTCTATGGGGAATTTGAATAATTGTTCATGAATATTCTCGGCCATAAAACTATTGTAGTCGAACTAAACGGTGGATCTTTCCTCGGTAGAGAAAATAGATAGATAACCCAAGATTGTCTCATCTACCCATTCGTCCGAGTAGTATCCAAGTCGGCTGCAAAGGGAGGAGATAATTTGATTTCCTTTTACTGAGAAAATTGATGATTGATAGGGGGATTTGGTTTGGGTAATGGGGCACTCTTAGGGAGAAAAAGTTCAAAAATCTGTTCTCTCTGGGGAAAATACAATTTTTGATACATTTCAGTTAGGATCTCAATGGTAAAAGGAGAGAAGGATTCAACTCTGGTTATTTGCAACATCTGGTCAATGGCTTCAGGTGTGATAGTGAATAGGGTATCTCTAGAGGATGAAACAAGGGCTCTTTGATCGGGAAGGTAATGAGCCTGACACTTGAGGGAAAATTACGGGAAGTGATGAATTTGGGGAAACAAGTATCATGGGATATTGGACTCCCACAGTCTGATCTCGTCACTTTGGTATGAGAAAGTGTCTCTGAACCACGAGTGTAGCTCAGCAAAATCGAATTCGCATCTGGTTTATGAGATTAGGTAGTATTTGTCAGCTAGAGGAATCTGGTCGAGGTTGACAGGCGGTGGGAGAAATGGATTTTCCTCAACCTATGAATGTTTAGACTTTGGCACCATTGATTCAACTGGTACCTGCAAATCTGAAACAAAAACGTTAGCTGGTTATTGGCTTTAGCTTGGTCACTGATAGGAAATGGCGGGGGATGAGAGATTTGGTTTGTTGAATATACACACTGTGTGATAATGGTGGAGACAAGATTAAATTGGGCGAATGGCTATCCGTTGGGTGTGGGGGAAAAATCAACAGGATTAACAGATATGTTTAGGTACATTTAAGGGCCAACGGATATCTCGAGGATGAGGTGGAGATAAAAGGATGGGTGACAGGGGTGAGAGAATGATGTGGAAGGTTGTGATTGGATGATAAGTGAACGGGATCTGATGTGTGATGGGTGAGTGGAGGAGAATATGCGGGTGGAGTGATGAGGCATGACTTACATGAGGTAGTAGTGGAGTGTGACATCAGGGGACGACGGGGGTAGTGGAGTGTGATGTCACGAGACAACGGTGGTAGTGGAGCGTAATGTCATGAGATGACAGTGGTATGAGAAGCTGGTATGGAAGCTTACTTGGAGGGGGGGCTAGGTGGTAACTGGTTTGGAGAAAGGGGGGTCTGAGTTAACACAATGGTGACATGTTAGGATGGGGCCCGCCAGGGAATACCACCAACTCAGACCCCCCCACCATTAAATGGAGAATGGTCGGGGGTGTCCGATATTCCTTGTCGGTCGTCAATCTGAGCATCATTTTCTCAGGCGTAGATATCGACACACTCTTTAATCATGGGGCGTGAATCACATTGCACTATAAAAACTTAGGATAGCGTGGATTTGTGTTTTTTTTGCACTATTGTCTTTCATTCTGCCACCAAGGGGTTAGAACACAACCTTCTAACATCAAAATAATGAAACTCATCCAACATCATGCTTGTTTTATTGAAGGAAAGCCAACTAACCTATGTTCTAACCTATTTACCTAACACATTTAACCCAAATTATATTTTTGGGCTAAAAATTACTCTATCCCGGGGCTATTTGATCAAGTTTAAACAGTTTGATCAAATTTATTCACTAACTATCCTAACTACTTGGCTAAGATTAAACAGTTTATCCAAGCTTATTCACTAATCCTATCAGCATAAATTCAAAAAAACTTGGCCATGGTTGAACTGTATGGATCAAGTCTTTATTATTGCATGGGAATTTATCCATTTTCTTTTATGCCCTCTTTTATTATTTTTATTTTCTTTCTTTTTCTTTTGAAAATAATTTGCAAAATGGAATATTATTTACAACCAGATTACACCAAGAGTGAAAATTTTCCAGTCACCAGTTGATCCTATGAAACATAGGGTTATAACAGTGTCTCCACCTGAGGATGGTGCTCTCCTTGCGAGGTGCCAAGAACCTGTTTCCTGATGTCTGTAAAGATTTTTTTCTCCATTGCTTATTCTGCTATCTGATTTTTTATTTTATTTTGAGAATTTGGTGGCACTGGTAAGTGGTTTAGGGCCTTCTCTGTGGGCTTCAACCATCTGATCAAATATCACCATACACAACCTGAATGTAAAGAAATGGTATGTACAATGGACATGAATTTATGAGATCTTTATTGGGGTGGAAGATAATGCTTCAACATCCTGCCATTTACAGGTCCACCTGGCAGGTCTGTTCCATCACTGTCTTTGAGAAAAAAATGCATTATTTCCTATGAATGCCTGAATGATATAAGGGCCTTTCCATAAGCTATCAAACTTTCCATGTTTACCCTTATCCCCATTTCTGAAATCTCATTTTAGCACCAAATCACCCAACTCAAAATCGTCCTCTTTAGTTCTTTTTTCATAAATCTTTTTGATACCTTCCTAGATAACCTGAGTCTTGTTATATACTTATTCTTTGGATTGCTGCAATTGGATCATTTGATTTATTCTTCTTTGGGTATCATTTGACTCTACTTGTACTTCTTGCAACAAATTCATGACAAGGATCCCCAAATAAAAAGGAAACACTACCTCGGTACCATATACCAACTGGTATGGGGACATACCAATTGATCGTTTGGTGCTCAGTCTGTCAGCCCAAGTCTGTCAACCCAGAGCACATGAACCAACTTATTACGCCAGGACTTCTTGTTCTCTTGTAGAATTTTCTTGATGGTATTCACCAGACTTTTGTTTGAGGACTCAGCCAACCCATTTCCCTGAGGATAATAAGTTGTTGAGTGTCCCAAAGTAATTTGGTAATGGCTACAAAACTCTATAAGTCTTTTGGATCTGAAAGATTCTGCATTGTTAGCTATAATTTTCCTGGGGCATAGAAAGCGAGAAAAAATATTAGTTTCCAAATCTTTAATGATAACAGAGTCAGTAGCTTGCATGCATGGGACAACGTCGATCCACTTCGTGAAGTAGTCTATGGCTGTGAGGATCCACTTATGTTGGCCCGAGGAGGGTGGATGTATTTCTCCGATAAATTATAAACCCCATTTTTGGAATGGAGCTTCAACTGAGATGGGTTTCATGGGGAGAGGCAGAAGCTTCCTTTTACCTTCGAAAACTTGGCATTTGTGGCAAGAAGTGACTTTCTGATGAACATCAACAAACAATGTAGGCCAGTAGAAACTAGCTTTGAGAATCTTGTTAGTTGTGGTTTTCCAACTTATATGACCACCATAGTCCCCTGCATGGAAATCCTATAATACCCCGTCAGCTTCATCCTTCAATAGGCAATTAAGAAAAATACCTCCAGGGTCTTTCCAATAAAGGTTTCCTTCTAGAATACAATATTTTAATGCTTTCAGTTTATTAAATCTGGCTTTGGTCTTAGTCAAACCAGGAGGAACTTGTAAGTTATGAAGTACAAAAATGAGGTCTACATACCAAGGAGAGTTTAATAATACCTCTTTTACATTTGGACTCGTCTTCTCTTCCTGCTCGTCAACTGTAGCCAATAAATTATTGTCTAGGGCATGAAAATTGGATTCAACCATTAGGTTGGCCAAACCCTGACCTTTGATCAATTTAGTGGGTTTTATTTCAATGTCATATTCCAGAATAACCGCAATCCACTTTCCTCTCCTACCATCTAGATTATTCTGAGTCAGGATATCTTTTACCACGGCATTCAAAACATATGCAATTGTGTGAGAATGGAGAGTATATACTTTGGAATATTTTATGGCCTTTACTAAAGAAAAATATTGTTTCTCCATTATGTTGTAGTTCAACGCAACATCTCTCAAATATTTTCCAAAAAATGTTATGGTTTGTTCATACCCTTCGCTATTTTTCTGCAATAGTACTGTTGGGATGGTGTGTTTAGAAGCGAAGGAAAACAAAAAGAAATCTTTGGTGTAATCTGGGCTGATTAAAACTAGGGCTTGGGTGAGTGCATGTTTCACCTGCTCAAATGAATGTTTGGACTCAGTGTTCCATCTGATTTTGGTGTCTTTTTTCAACATATTTGTGATATTCCTAAGAAGTTCGGCCAAGTTGGGTATGAATCTTCTTAGGAAATTTATTTTTCCAATGAATGATTATAATTCTTTGATGTTCCTAGGGTGTTCCACTTTCTGGATGGATTCTATCCTGCTGGGGTCTATTTTAATTCCATCTTTAGAGATTATGTTCCCCAACAACTTGCTTTCCTCTAAGATGAAAAAAGTCTTTTTGGGATTCAATGAAATCCCAAACTTTCTGCACTTCTCAAACACTCGTCTAACATGCTGTAAATGTTCCTTGTCATATTTGGAGTAGACAGTCACGTCATCCCGATATATGATTATAAATCTTCCAAGCTCATCCACAAAAGAAATATCCATTTCTCCTTGGAAAGTGGCACCAACGTTCATCAGACCAAAGGGCATTTTCACATACAAGAAAGTTCCCCAGGGTGTGGTGAATGTTGTTTTCTCCTGATCATTTGGGTGGACAAGGACTTGGTTGTAACCCGATAAATTGTCTAGTAAGGAGATCCTACTGTCCCCAACTACCTTTTGTAAGATGTGGTCCATTTTAGGCAAAGGGTTATTGTCTTTGAGGGAAAACTTGTTCATATTTCTAAAATCAATGCAAAGCCTGATTTCGCCAGTTTTCTTCCTGGCAGGAACCAGATTAGAAACCTATTTGGAAAATCTCAGGGGGACTATAATTTTGGCATCATACATTTTTTTGATTTCCTTTTCTATCAGGGGAAGCAACTTGGGATTGATTCTCCTAAGTTTTTGCTTGAAAGGTTTGTGTTCTTCTTTTATTGGGATCCGATGTTGTATGATACTTGTGTCATAAGATTTTAAATCCTTGCAACCAGGGATGATTTTAAGGATGGAAATTTATTTTAAAATGTAGAAACCTTGGCGAATCTTACTAATCCTTCATATGCCAACTATAAATGTTTGGCGATATTTTTGTAAAAATATTCAAATTTCTAAGGATTTTATATAGTT
>ML780673.1:65351-132867 GCA_009831015.1 Picea engelmannii
CTATAAATGTTTGGCGATATTTTTGTAAAAATATTCAAATTTCTAAGGATTTTATATAGTTTTTATAAAATTTTGGCGATTCTTAAGGTAAAATAATTTTATCCTATAGAATTTGGGCGAATCATTTTTAAAATAGTGAATCTTAGTTTTGGAAAAACCATGGAAAAATAGCCCATGAGCGAAATTTAGCCCCTGAAATCATCCATGCTCGTAACCCCAAGCAAACACATCTACATATTCCTTAAACAATTCAATGTATTTGCGTTTTTTCTCAGGGGGTATGGATTTGAAAAGTTTTATCATCTTAGGTTTTTCCTCTGTTCCTATGTTACACTCTTCGACCTCTTTACCACTAGCTTCAATTTTTGGTTTTTTCGCTACATCATTAAAATCAAACAAGTCTTCCAGCGGAACTAAACATCTAGGTAACACATTGTTTTTAAAATGTAAAATACCAAAATCTACTTTATTTTCATTCAATTTCTCTGAATCTACTTTATTTACACTACCATTTTCAAAAATAGATTTATTTACATTATCATCATCATTCTCTAAGTCTATATTTGTACATTCAAAATTATTCTTACACTATAGGAAGTCTTCAATTTGATCGTCATTCCTGAATACCTGCCAATATTTGATGTTGTCTGGAACAGTTGGCCCGCACTTCACCTCTACTGTGTATTTTCGAGTGGAACAAAGAGGTATTTTGCATGTAGCTGCTGATGTGGCCAACCCGTCTGCTAGTATGTTTTGTCCCCTGGGCATTACCTGCAAATCGATTTCTGTAAAACATTGAAGGGCATCCAAAGCGACATTCCTGTAATCTATAAGTCTGGGATTTTTAGCTACATACTCACCTTTAATTTGCTTAATAATCAATTAAGAGTCACCCCTTACCATAATCTGTTTGGCACCAACCTTCTTCAGTAGTTTTAGGCCGAGCATCAAAGCTTCGTACTTAGCTATGTTGTTAGTGCATTGGAAATTCAGTTTGTAAGAATGGCTCTCTTAATAGCTTGATTTGTGATTATGCAGCCAAACTCCATCTCCAACTCCCTCCTTGCTCACAACTCCATCAAAATCCATGCTCCAAAAATCTTCTGGCAGTTCCTCACTTTCCACAGTTGCAATATGTCTTACCTCAGCGATTGCTTCATCTTCTTTCAGATCAGGTGTATCATCTTCGAACTGAGCAATTTGTCCTTCCAAGTCAGCATCATTGTACATAATGAACGAATCCATATCAGAGTGTGTAGAGTATAGTGGGTAGTTGTGTGGATTTTCCTGACTGCTGACCATATACTTCATCAGAGTCTCTCTGTACAGTCTTATCTGTTGTCCAAATACCGGGATGGTGGCATAGGACATATCTAGATGCAGGGTACCTTTCAGGTTAGCTCCCCAGGATCTTGATGGTAACATACCATATTTTGGGGGAATGTCTGCAACCATGATATCCATCACCATACTCTTCACTGGGATTTGAGCTAGGGTGATGCATAAATATTTAATTAACCCTATACATTTGACCTTGCTAGAGTCAAAATAATGCAAATCCTTGTAGCGTCTGTGACCTCAAGTCCCAACTTTTCCATCACAACTTTGGGCATTAGGTTGTGAGAGGCACCTGAATCTAGCATAGCGTTGTGTAAGATCGAGTCATGTATATTCAGGCTGATGTAGAAAGGGGGAACGACACCATTATCGGTTTGACCATCAACTTCAGGGCCAAACAAGAGCTCAGGTTGATCATCAATAAGATTTACTGTGTCCGAGTGATTGGCTAATCCGACATTCAGGGCCTTCATACCTATCTCTGGTTTGATGCTTAATTCTTTAATCACCTGCGACTTGTAAGCGTTTTTGCTCATCATCTCGAAAAGAGGAATGATAATATTTAATTTAGCTAGTTCCCCTTCAAGGATGAAAGTAGTGGAAGATTTTCTTAGGCTTTGCACTTTTGGTTTATCCATCGGAGTCTTCTAGGTATAAGTACTTGGATGACTAGTCGATGAAACCTTAGTCTGATTTGATATTTGTAAAATTTCAGGGTTTCTTTTTGTAGGAGATTCAACATTATTCCTCTCAGGGACTTTCTTGGGAGAAGTTTCCGAGGTTTTCTTGGTCTCAACTATTCTCTTCGTTTCGATAGCCTTATTTGTTTCAACAACCTTCTTTGGAGGATTGTTTCAACTATTCTCTTGCTTCGTAAGTTATACTTCCTGTGGACCTCCATTATAACATTTTCAAAAGCATGTTGTTCTGTTTCCTCTACTTCCTCATTTACCTCTGTTAGTGAAAGGAGAAAGAGCTCCTACTCTTCCTGAGTGAGAAAAATGGATTCATCGTCATGGATGCCCATGAGGTTTATATGAGTGTCGTCCAATTCTTCAATTATGTCTTCACCTTCATCGACGTAATTTTTCTGAAGGGGTGGCCTGATTTGCTGATCAAGCCCCCTTTGTTCTCTTTGATCTCTAGGATCTCTCTGCCTGATCTGGGTGGTATTTCTTCTAAAGTTCAGATTCCAAATTTGAGGAGCAACTTGGTTTTCCCTGGGTGGATTTCTATCGACTATAGTAAGTCTCTCCATCATTCTCTCCATAGCTCTGGCTAGGGAATCTAGTTTGGCATCTAAAGAGGAAGTGGAAGGATCTTCCTTAATCGTGACCCTTCTTTCTATTCTCTGCCTGGCTTTTCTAGCTAAAATATTTGCTTCCACGCTTACGACACTTTTCTGCATGTCTTCCAGAGTTGTAGAATTTATTTCCCTAAGTTGATATGACATATCAGTGTCAAATCCATTGAGGAATTTTATTAATGCAAAACCCTGAGGTGGTTTGATATCAACTGGAATTTCATTGTAAAGATTGTTGAAACGAGTGCAATAATCTTGCATTGTCTCTCCTTGGTTCCTTATGATATTCTCATATTCTGACAGGATATGGAGAGGATTTTTCTTTACCTCCCAAAATTCGCTGGAAAGCAACAAGGTCCACTACCGTAGTAGGACATAAATCTTTGAACCATTTTTTAACATCCTTGGTCATACTCTGTGAAAAAAGTATCATCTGGACGTTTGCCTCATCAAATTCCTACAAATCAAAATAATCATTCATGTTGTCAACATGTTGTTGTGCATTTAGAGGACCAGTACCATCAAACTGAGGAAGTCTAGTTTGATAGTCCTAAGGCATGGCATGTAAAGGAGCGGCAAACACTAATGGAGCATATCTTTCTGCCATGATTGGTGGAGGAGGTTGAACAACAACTTGTGTTATTGGAGGGGAAGTGACAGAAGCTGTGGAAGATGAAGGGATGGAAGGAAGGACGTGACCTGGTTTAGGTTTAATAGAAGATGCAACAGTAGTTAAGGAAGAAAGTTCAACCGACTGTTGGAAGTGAGCTTTTTCTAAGGATTGATCAAGATTCTCTACTAGATATTCTAACTTGTCAAATTCCTGAAGAAATCTTTGATCAACATCTTCCCTGGGAGAAAGTATTTCAAGGGTCCTGGGTTGTAGGATGGTTTTATCTAAAATTGTTTCACTTACAAAGCTGTCAGATTTTGTTCTAAAAAGGATTTGTTCAAAAGATATGTCAAACTCAAGATCCTGAAGGGAAACTAGCTTCTCTAAGAGAGAAGGGGACCTATGAAGAGGACTGTGACTCCCATAACCCTCTGCAATGTTTTTCTTTCTGAGTAATTTTTCGGAATTGTCTATTGCTGTTGCAGGTTCTGGATCTGGATGGCATCTAGTGAAAACTCTTTTAGGAGCCAGAATTTTAATTTTTTAATAAATTTTTAAACTAATTACATACAAAATATAACAACCTATGAACATTATCTCTTTATAAGTTTAGATTTTATGATTTGTTCAGAAATAAGTTTTCTTTGTCTAGGGAAAAGAAATTGTAGGATAGAAAGTTTGTTCAGTTCCCTAGTATGGTCGCCACTATGTTAGCACTCTGTAAATTCCCAGAAGTTGTAGGGAGGTAGAAGAAATTTATCAGAGGTAACTTTATCCAACCACTTTGAAACTTGGATCTAGCCCTGCAAGTTTCAAAAAGGGATCTCTCTGTAACGTTTAACTTTGTTTCAGGTTTAAGATATTAGGCTAGTTAAATAAATAAGACTGTGTTGTTTGTTTTCTAAAATGGATGAAATATTTCTTACGCATCCATTAGGATATGGGGTTGTTTTATAAAGTTTGAGACCAATAACAGATTTTATAAGGTCTTTTCACAGAGTAGGATAATGAAACTGTTGGGTCCTTTAGAGTTAAAATGATAGATAATAGAAAAGATAAGATAATCAGTTAAAATAAAGAAGCATTTAAGAATTTATTTATCATAACATCAGAAGACAAACACTTAGATATTTAAAAGAAAGAAACAAAGTATAAAAAGATAAATTCCGCAACTTTAACTTCTTTTAAATGATCATATATAGAAAACATAAATGATCACAAAGGCAGAAAAGCCATTCAACGAAGAGGAGTAAACATCACCAAAAATTAACATGTAGGAATCCTGTGAAATGTCCTCTTATTACTGGTAAATATCTTGAGAAAGATTAAAGTGCTTACAACTTGCTTGGGCATAAAGATCAACCCTCAATAATTCAAAGTTTGAAGTATATATAGAAAAGATTACAATCGATCCTGTCATTAATGATCAAGACGTGGAAAAATTCAAATCTAACTAACTAGATAGCATAATACAAAATTGTAGGAACTGCTAATGATCTGTTGGATTCTTTGTGCTGATTTTGGGGAATGTTGTTGGCGAGTCATGAACTTGACTTTGACTGTTCTGCATGCTCACTTGGATTGTACACCTCATCACTCACTCGATCAGAGTGCACATATCCTCCCATCTCTTTTGACTGGGAATGGTGATGTTTCAGGATTAATCCATAAGTGCGGACACAAACCGATCTCCCTAGATCCACCTGGATCTAGAACGAAACAAGGACAAAATAATACTCTTTCCCTAGATCTAGCCTATTGAATGAACTAAGAGACAAGGATCATGGACATACCTTATGAACGCTTTCCTTAGGTCTCTGTTGTTCCAAGCTTCGCTCCAACGCTCTTGTGCCGTTCAGAACACAACAGTACAAACCAATCGAAGTGAAAGCAAGTCAATATATTCAATAGCTAATCTATACACATGATCAAGGAGTTATGTAATAAAGTAACATCATCTTTATGGTAAAGGGACATATTACTGTATTGAATTAATTGAAAGTGAAACTTACAACCTAAGCCTTGATGTTGTAGATCTCCTTTCGATGGATCCTAGCTCTGACACACACACTTACTCATGCATGAAGAAAATCAACCACTTTTGATGACCTTACTATTGTCTCTAGCTGCTGTAGCATCAGTCCTTCATACAATCTTGCACTAATTCTCCAATCAATCTCTTGCTAGTTTGCTTCCTAACCTTTTCATGAGTAATCTCTTCAATATATAGGAGAAGATAGATTAGGTACTTGGATAGGAAATGATCCCAAGATATCTGGAATGCCAACACCTGAATAACCATTCGAAAGCCAACTCATCCTTCTAGAAGATTCCTTTCTAGAAGGATCACGAATTTATCTTTTTCCTTCTTTTGGAAGATGTTCACACCCTGAGAGTGAGGTACAGTGTGAACCCCTCACACTCCGACTTAATGCAACCTGAGAGAATCAGGCATTCTCGCAGGAAAATATACAGGTAGCCTGCGAACCTCCCTTAAAAGTATGATTTCTGGAAGCAGACAAATGTAACTTTTCTCAGGAAAGTGTTCTTAGTGAAGAGATTGATTTTACATCATCATTAAATCATCATGATAACCAAAATTGTGGATAACAGAATGCCCCCCAAAGTCTGAGAGAGGAACCAATGACAGTCGATAGACTTTGTAAGCTGCCTGTGTGTGTCAAGAACCAAGAGCACATCTAATCGGAAACCTGCAAACATCCAAGCATCGGCAGAATATCATGTATACCAATTGCTGAGGTAGGCAATCCCATACTCAAATCATAGATTGATAACATCATAAACAAATTTCATGGCCACCAATCATACACTGTGGATCCATGCCATCACAATATAGCATAGCCACCTAAATACATTGTGGATCTATGCGACAAATTTTCAATCAAGACGACATAGCCACGAAACATAAACAGTGGATCTATGTGTCGCAAATCATACATACTCCATCGCAACCTGGATCACTTAAGACAACATCCAGGGTCTTCAATCTCATCGCCCAAAGTATGAATCTAACCATGTGATTACATGTGTCGAAGTCGAACATGGTAGAAACCACTTGATTATCGATCATTGATGTAACCATTAACAAGTGCGAGGGAAATCACCATTGATGTCAATGGATCCCAAGGTACTAAATTACAATCCATCGACTGTGAATAAAGAAGTTGATGTCGAACATCTGACGAAATATTTCGATCAGAGGTCAATGATGTAAACCCACTGTCAAAAGTGAGGAAACTTGCCATTGAGGCATGCAAGCTCCAAGGTACGGAATGATTTCTAAGTCTTAATTCCGGATAATGTGCTGAAGTCGATGGAACAAGACTCGTCACAGGAGGGCCTTGTTGTATCCCCCATCAATGACATGAAATGAGTAACAGAGTTTGAAAGTGAAACAAAGTATGTAGCAATTGGACTTTGGACATAGGGAAGGCCGACACGAAGAGAATGGATAACTGCAGATGGCCGACTCAAATAGAGGTTTCAGACGGACTTCTCTTTAACATATGAACGACACGACCAAATATTTGGTAGCATTGACTCAAATACGACACATGGAAAGACCTTACATCAAATCGAATGAGAGACAGACGGATTACCCAAACCAGCTTCGAATGATGAATAGGAGGTGTCATGCTCAAGAGCGACACTTACTGCCAATGAATCCAAAGATGAAACATATCCCTTTCCCAAATTTTCCCCCACCATTTCTGGCAAGTACCTCTTTATTTTTACACAAGCTTGAAGAGGATCACATATGCTTGTTGATATAAGCTCATCCTTCGGACGAGTCCCTCGGAGTATTTTTAACGAACCCTAAGAAGGAGTGGTTTGGTCCCATTACGGGTCTGTCAATGTTTGTTTAACGAGTCCAGAGATAGTAAAATCGAAGGTTTTTCAAGATTATAGAGTTTGGAAAAACACTTAAAAGAGAACTCTCTCAGTTCTTTTTTCGTACAATAGTCCAACGAGACCAAAAAATGGTTAAACTATCGCTTGAAGGACGCAAACTTCAAATACTTTAGCGAGCATGAAGATAGCAAGGTTGCTCGACGATCTTTTCCTGTTTAGAGAGTCTGAAAAGAGCTTAAAGATAACTCCAAGGGGGGTTCCTTTTTCGTGTAACCACAACGAGCCCGAAAAAGTGATAAAACGACGCTCGATCACATTCTTATGTTTATTACAAGCGCAAGAACGGGCAAAATGCACTCGAGGTTTTATGTTAAAACCATCGAAAACAATCAAAATCACACCACACCGTAGAAAAATTCTGTCCATAATCATCCATGTTCCTTACCTGCAAGTCATTTCACTCATTTTCACATTAATGATTAGGGTTAAATAACAAATAATCATAAAAAACCCACATTTGATATAGTAAAAAGTAATTAAAATGAGTCAATAACAAAATTTACCATATCATTTTACACTTTTACCATTTAGCTCAAAAACCCTCATTTTACCCTCTACCTTCGTTTTCGATTTTCGGGAGCTACGGGTGATCATTGGATGAGCCGTCAGCAACATTTTGGTAAGTTCTCCATTCCTGATCTTTTCATGGTTCAAAATTATGATTTTATCGGTAAAAATTTCAGTTTCAACTTAGTTTTTTGAACCCTATGCGCATGGAGGCATTCTCGCAAGTGGCCCATACGGGACCTGCGAGAATGACTCATTCTCGCAGGTGGGCATTAAGGCGCCTACGAGAAGTTCACACTGTGTGTAGTAGGGCACCTGCGAGCAGCGCAAAACTCAAAAAGTTTTTAAAATATTTAGCCAATAAAAAGAATTTTTTCATGTTTAAGATCATTAACCATCTTCATATGTCTCTTATGCAAGTTAATAGCCACAAGTATGGTGCTTGAGTGGCGAGAACGGGAACACGAGGAGGATAACAAAAACGCTGAAAATCACCCTCCCACCATTTCTTCTCTAAGAGACTGTGGTCTCTTAAAATATTTCCGTATCCCGGGCATGAGAGCCCAAGTTCGATTATTGGAGTACCTAGTCCGAATGTGGGATCCAGACCAACAGGTTTTTATCGTGGGATCTCATACATGACTATTGACATCGATGACATCTATTTCTTGACCGGATTATCTCGGCATGGGTCCTATGTCAGTTTGACCGGCAGTAGAAGGGGCGGTTTGAAAATGAGTGAATACTGCAACCAATATTGTGTACCCGAGGCTGAAAGAAAGAAAGGGAAAGTGGCAATATGGGGAGTAACTGACTTGACTCTCCGCACCATTCTCTTTACGATTGCTCAGATGGCTGGAAGTGCTGCACCCCATATGGATTTGTAGAGTTATTTCCAGTATGCCATCGAGTGTAGTGAGCCCTGGGTATTTAACTGGGATGATGCAGTATTGCGCAGTATCAAGAAACAACTGACCAAGTGCAGGCGTGGAGAGATAAAACAGTTTGGATATGGATCTTTGTTAGTGTCCTTCTTCTTAGAGAGAGTGCATGCACTTCGTCTATAGGCTGAGTGGAGGTTTCCGGGTCCCAGGGATCCGAGGATGTTACGGTGGTGTCGGCTCATGGCCTGACATGTGGCAGGTCCTATCGTCAAATATGACGATGTTTTCTTTGACTGGTTGCAAAACTAGATGCTGATGGTGGACGACTATGCATATGCCGGGTTGGATTTCTGAGGAGATCCGGATCTAGCATTACCTGAAGATGCTCAGTGGGGAGACCTCGGTAAGAAGTACACAAATTTTTAAATGTTTTTGAATTTTTTATTATATTTAAATGTTTTTTGTTTTATAGATTTACCCGAAGACTAACACCAAATACTTGTTGATAACATAGATGTTGGACCATATCGACATGTTGGCAGTTCTCCTATCCAACGATGAGGAGAGGCAGCAGTAGCAGTTCCACAGTACGCCGAGGATTATCTGACGGTGGAGCAGAATTTAGAGGGTTTGATGGAAGACGTTTCAGATATGACTCTGGAATAGATTCCACGACGCGATCAACATCACACCGTGGGAGTCTCTGCATCTATGGGTCGACTGCTCTGCAGAGTTGCTAGGAAATTAGTGTGTTATCGTGAACATCATCCGTGACTTCATTATGTAGAAGCCAAGAGCTTCAATTTTTGATATTTTGGTCTTCGGACAAACATCTTGTAAAAACAAACTCTTTTGATCGTTATATATATACACGGCTTCTACCAGTTTCTTTACATTGTGTACATTTTAATGTGTTTGATTTATAAATTATTTAAATGCCTGTCCAATACATAATTAGCTAAAGCATCTGTTAATGTATTAAGACATCTAGGAATATGTTGATATTTAATGTGATCAAAATACCGTTCCAAGAGGCGAATCCGAAAATATACCCTTAATAAAGTAGGACTTCGAATAGAATATACATTACTGAGCTGTAGTACTACAAGTTGCGAGTCAAGTCGCACAACCAAATGACGAATTCCAAGAGAGATAGCATCAACCAATAATTCAACAACGACACTATACTCTGCGATGTTGTTGGTTGCTCGACCAAGACATATACCTCGTAGAGATATGAGTTCATTTGTCGGGGCATAGATTTCCCATGCAGTGGAAGCTAAGTTCTGAGTACTACGGCTAGCACCGTCAACGAAGCCAATATAAGGTAGAGAATGCTCTGACATCTGGCAATCAAACACAACGTCACGTAAGGGCAGAGACCAGATAACGTCAAAAGAAAAAACTAAAGTAACACACACACGTAGTATGATACATAAAATACAAGTACTCATGCACAAATAACTTATGCATATTACTTCTTTAAGTACAACCCATTCCTGGGTTCACTCAAAGGTACACCATCATAATCAACTAGCTCATACGCTCCTTTTTCCAAAAATTTGCTAACAATGTAGGGACCACGCCACATTGGTTCAAATTTCCCATCTCCTAAGACATCTTTATCTTGTTCATATAGTAGAACAAGATCTCCTTTAGAGAAGACACAAGGTTTGACATGCTTGTCATACTGTGCCTTAACACGTTTCTTCTGGGCCTCTATTACAAGCGTAGCGTCACGATGAGTCTCGTCTAATCGCATCAGATACAACAGACGTTCCTCTTTAGCAGAAGTATTAGGTAAGAGCTATACAACTAGCTTCAAAGAAGGTATTTCACATTCTATTGGCAGAATGGCTTCCATGCCATAAACTAATCGAAAGGGTGTAAATCCCGTAGCGGATTTAATAGATGTCCGATATGCCCATAATGACGAAAACAACATCGTGTGCCAGCTGGTTTTATGTATTCCTATCATCCGTCGAATCATAGTTATGAGAACCTTATTGATGGCTTTGACCTGGCCATTGGCCTGTGGATAATAGGTTGTTGAGCTATCATGATGAAGTCCCAACTTCTCTGTAAGTTCATACATCATATAATTCCTAAAATGACTACCGTGATCGGTAACGATAGCCTGAGGAACACCAAAGTGAGTAATGACATGGTTGAAAAGGAATAATGCTGCAGTCTTCCCAATATTATCGAATGTCGACATCGCCTCGGCCCACTTAGTAAAATAATCAACAACTACAATAATATAACCATGCCCCTTGGCCGAGTGAGGGTGACATGTCATAAAATCAATGCCCCATTTTGCAAAAGGACCTACTGAGACCATAGGATGAAGGGGAGCAGGATGTGACCAAATTTTCTGATTATAGGTCTGGCAGGCATGACACTTCTGAACAACAGTAATACAGTCATTGAACAAAGAAGGCCAAAAATATCCTGCACGTAAGATTTTCTGGGCAGTAGCATACCCAGACATATGACCACCACATGCTCCTAAATGACAGTCATTCAAAGATTTCTCAGCTTCGTCAAAATTCAAACAACACCGAAAGACAAAGTCTATGCCTCAACAGTAAAGAGTATCGCCGAGGATAATATAATGACGTGCTTGATAACGGACATGACGACGTTCGGTGCTAGACAAAGCAGGCCGGAAAGTTTGAGTTTGGAGATATATAATGATATATCCGTACCAAATATTGTCAGTACTGATAAGGAAAAGTGATTCGTCAGGTAACGAATCAACTGCTACTTTTTCTGTGGCAGTGTGGGGAAAATCACAAATTAACTCAGCGAAAACTAAGGATTTCTTCGACGTGGCGCGATTGAATTCCAAATCGAACTCCTGGAGAATGAAAATCCACTTGGAGTACTTTCCCCCTAGCAATTGACGTGTCAAAATATGTTGCATGGGGTTACAATGTGAAATCACTGTAGTTTTCCTGGAGAGAATATAATGGAGAAAAGGTTGAACCGCTTGAACAGCAGCCAAAGCCAGTTTCTCAACATGTTGGTACTTGATTTCCATTGATGATAGACTTCTACTCAAGTAATAGATAACATGTTCATCGTGCTTATCATCCTCTTGAACGAGGACCATGCCGATAGTATACTCGGAAGCAGCCAGATAAAGAAAGTAATCCCTACTATAATCGGGAGGGAAAAGAAGTGGAGCTTTTGTGAGGGACAACTTCAAAGATTCAAAAGTGTTATTGGCAACTTTATCCCATACAAACTCTGAACCTTTCTTTAGAATACATGTAAAACCACGAGTAATCTCGGCGTAATTAGGGATGAAACGATGAAGTAAGTTTGCTTTCCCCTGCAAACTTTGTAACTAGCGCAGTGAAGAAGGAGGAGGGAGATTAAGAATTGCCTCAACCTTAATAGGATCTACCCGGATCCCTTGACGTGAAACAATGAAACCGAGAAGACGGTCAGACTCTACGCAAAAGACACATTTATGAGGGTTTAGATGAATGCGATAGAACCGACAACGGATGAAAATTGCTCGGAGATGATTAGGGTGATCGACTCGGTGTAAAGAATGAGATGGCAAATCGTCCAAGTAAGGTTGAACGATATGCTTGATATCGTGAAACACATAAGACATAGCACGTTGAAACGTTGCACCTGCGTTCTTAAGATAGAAGGGAAGTTTTCTGTAGGTGAAAGTACCCCAAGGAAAAATAAAAGTAGTTTTATGTTGGTCCTCAGGAGCAATGTTAATTTGATTATAGCCGGAGAATCCATCCATGAGAGAAAAGATTTCACTGCCGGCACAGTCATCGACGATCTGGTCGACGAAAGGGGTTGGAAAGTTGTCTTTCGGACAGGCTTTGTTAATATCCCGATAATCAACACAAACGTGTATACTACAACCTTTCTTATCAATCGGTACAAGGTTGGAAACCCATTCTATCAAAGCCACAAGATAGATAAAACCGACTTTAAGAGGTTTTTCAACTTCGAGTTTAATGGCTACCGCTTTACGTGGATGGACAGGACGAAGGCGCTGTCATACTGGTTTAGCTCCAAGGTACATTTTAATCTCATGCAAAACAATAGCAGGGTCGATACCTGGCATATCTTCATAACTCCAAGCAAAGATATCACGAAATTCTTTGAACAAAGCAGTATAGGTGACAATTTCCTCTGGAGAACATGAAGCTCCAATGTGAACATTTTCAACTATCCCAGGTTTAACTGAAATATCAATGGGTATCGTGGGAGAAATATTACTGAGGTTCCCTTCCGTGAACACATCACGTGTAGATCCGGGAATGGTCGTTATGACAACAACGGTCGAAGGAGTCGAAATCCGCTGGTAATTGTCGAGAGTGTGTTGTTCCAGAAACAATATGGAACGATGATGCCCATTGTCCCAAGGCGTATTGGCCATGATAGACATGATCATCTCTTCAGTGGGAAAGATATCATGGAAAGGATCAGGAGACAACTTCAGAGAGGGTGTAGAAGGGGTTTCCGATTGAATCGCGTGATAAGCAGACTCAATCGGACTTAACAACATGACGTCACCGAAACGAGGACGATCTCCTGGATCAGGGACTATCCAAGGATCAAAAGACACCGGGATCTCATAAGGAACGACAGAGATCATATTAATCGAAGCAACTGACAGGCGTAGAATATCGGGTGGTGGTGGTATGGGAAAAGTACCCATTAATGAAGAGTCTTTTTAAAAGACCGACTCCAACATTCTCGTAACCCGGTGGGGTTTTAGCTATAAACGACACGTTGCCGATGCGAGTATTGGAATTAAAGAAGGCAATTTGATCAACCGTAACGATCTTTCCTTGATGGGGAAAATGGACTACATGGAAAAGTGTTGACACAACAACGTGCATATAATCTACCCAGCTACAGCCAAGAAGAAGATTATAATCTAAGAGAGCATCGAAAACTTCCACTTCAATTTGGACTGTCTTACCTTTGAGAGTAACTGGAAATGATGGAAGAACACCGTAAGGATTAAAACCCGAGCCATTGAAGGCTTTCAAAGTATTTTGTGATTCAGTTAACGGAGGAGAGCCAATGGATTTCCAACAAGTAAAAGACATTACACACATAGAGGCACCCTCATCGATAACATTTCGACAGATGTTCTTGTCTGAGACAATAACTTGTATATGAAACGCAAGCTGTGGGGGTAACCTTGGAACATGGTCTTCCAAGTCAAAGACTATCAAATTTGTATCTGTAGGATCAATTCCACTTATAGCTTTCAATAGAGCCCTTCGTTGCGCAGGACAAGACTGAAGGACTTCAAGGGCAGACATCGCTGAAGGTGCTTGAGCCAGATCTTCGACAATGCTATAGTTCTGGGCCGCACGAGCGTGAGGATTGAATGTCAATTTCTTAATGACACCTTTCGGGGGTTGGAGTACTGTATCAGAGCTCGGTCGTTCGAGACTAAGAGGACCGTTGGTAGGTGGAGGCGTTGGAGAGGGTTGTACCAATGCAGGAGGTAAATCGTCAACCTTCTCCTTAGATGGAGAATAATCTTTGGCTCTAGTCGCAATGGCAACGTCATTGTTCTTAGAATCATCGGTGCACATCAAAACATATGATGTTGTAGAAGTAGATGGTTGGTCATGAATGACCAAAGAGGCCTGTTGCTGAGACGGGAAGGGTTGGGACAAGACTGTCAGCGTAGATGGTTTGGGCGTCCCTTGAAGGAACTTATTAACCTCGGCACGTCGAGGACAATCCTTCGTGTAGTGATCATCACCACATATAAGGCAAGGATATCGTGGCTTACGCTTATCTTGATCTTCAGTAGGAGGGGTTTTGGTTTGTTCATTTTGATTATTATTTTTACTCTCCTTATTCTTGCCTCTCCCTTTCTTTGATTTATTTTTACCGATCAGCGTAGATTGAACAACGTTCACTTCAGAGGTTTTACTGGTGGGAGGAGCAGGAGACAGAGCATTTTGAACATTAGAAGACGTGGATTTGGGGGTTGTAGTTGAAACGAAATGTGAGTGGGTATGAGCAGTACCAATCACACCATCATCCGCATGCGAGGCAGCTGGAGCAGTTGAAGTGATGGAAGTACTAAGACAAGGTAGTTCAGGTAATAAATCGTAAAGTGTTCCCGTTTGTGAATAAACGAGATCAATATACTGAGTGCGACTTATAGCCTTCTCCTCTGTAACAACACCACCCATAGCAATGTCTTTACCAATTTTATTCACAAAAGATTTCGTGAACCATTCGGCCAGTAACTGATCAGGGAGTTCAAGTTTGATGAGACGACGTCTCCGTCTCCACTCATGTATATGATCCTAGATGTGAGTACCTTTATTTTCTTTGAAATAAGTCAGGATCTCAGTCCCAGTATCGTAACAGATCAGTAACTGGTAATGTGTGAGAAAATCCATAGCTAAAGTGTTGAAATCAGAAAAGAAACCTCGTGGAAATTCAATATACCACTTCACAGCCGAACCGGCAAGGGTTCGTTGAAAAAGATGTAGATGAATGGATTCATCCATCAGTGAATTGGACGAACACCATAAATCAAAAGTCATGACATGATTATTTGGGTCCTCTCCTGGTTTTCCATCGAATTTCGGAATATCCGATGGGAGCTTAGCAGGAATAGAAGGCCATTGAGGAAAGTGACGAATAAGATCATTTAGAATCCTAGAAAAATCTGGCAAATCCAAGGTAGCAAGAAAAGGAAACTGTCGGTTCACTTGCAGGTACTGATGGCTCTAGGGTGGAAACCCTGTCGGCAAACCAGTAGGAGCGTAAGAAGACTGTCCGTAGAGGGAAGACCCTGGCTGATTCGGTGGTGGACGGATAGGATAGTAACCCCAAGGATTGTAACCTTGAGTTTGAGCAGGGACCTATGGTTGAGTAGTCTGACCCGAACCCCAAATAGGATTAGTTACCCCGGGATAAGGTTGGCCAACAGTAGGGACAACTAGCTGCCCCCCAACATTTTGAGGAAATTTTTGTAGAAGTTGATTCCAATACTGGGCCAATTCAGGAGGTATATTTTGTCCAAAAGGTGAGGTTGGTCCCCCCACTGTAGGTATAGTTCCACTCGGAAGTTGTGTGCCAACCGTAGGTTGTGTAGTAACTGTGTGGTGTCCAGGAAAAGGAAAAGGAACTGTACCACCCTGTCCACCAACGGGAATCTGCGTGTTGGGTGCAACAGTCGGAATAGTACCACTAAGATTAGGATTACCAGAAGGAAACTGCGGGAGTGTCAGAATAAAACCGGGAATCGTGTGCCCAAGAAAATGAGGACCACCTGGAGAACCGACTGGGGTTTACGGAGGTGTTGGATTGGGAGGATTCAACAAAGCATTCAACGCATGGTAACCGGGTGGTAATGTCGGGATGACATCAGGAATTCGCTGGGTGTTGATAGGAGCAAGAGTAGTTGCAGTAATTTCGGTTTGGACACTCGTAGTATTCGCGAGGTGGGCCATCTCGGGAGGAAGAACAAAATGATAAGTGGTAGTCTCGGGTGTAGTCTCTGTCTCAGGAGACATAGGAGGTTTGATTTCGTAGACAGGAGGTGACTCTGTACCGAAAATAACTCGTCGGAAATTACCGGACCAAAAAGGATCTTGGCCTACTACACCGTGAGAAGGCCCAGCAGTTGATTCAGAATATGTAACAACGGTTTCTTCAGAAGGATTTAATCGTCCAAAAGGTCGTTCACCATGACGAACGCGATAGTCCTCTATAGTATTGGTAATTCGAAAATCTCCTAGAGAATCAGTTCATTTGACTTGTGGAAGTGGTGTGGTGACAACTGGAACGTCACTGGTTTCCCCGTGTGGTGAAGTAACCACAGGGACCTCAGTCTGATGGGGTGAATCCTCAGGTGTACCAGTAGGTTGAGAATCATCCAGATGCTTTGGAGATAATCCTTGCATTCTACGAGAACTCCGTGGGGGAGCAATTGTAAACAAGTGACAAGTTCCGCGAGAAAATTCCTAGGGTCAACTTTGAGAAATAAACAACACTCACTAGTAAACAAAATCTAGGAAGCAATCACCAAACAAACAATACCTTCTAATTTCGAAGCCACTAGTTGGTGATGAAATCCAACATTGCAACAACGAGACGAGAAGGGGTGGGGCTACGGTGGAAAAGTTACGTTGACAACCTGCTTAACAGAATTATGCCCTGGTGCAAGCTCCCACAGATAATCGTGGGTATACCCTCCAAGGATCCCGAGTGAGTTTGATCAATGTCAATTTCAGGTACTGTGAAGACTTTCCCCTCCATAGTCACCTTGGGTAAGAACCTAGAGAGATAGGCCACTAAGGTCACCAGAAACAACAGTACAGCCTGGGGGAACAGTCGTCAGTCTGATCCACATGCAAGGGCAGGGTATCTAGCTCGAAACCAACTCAAAGGCTTCCACTCATAATTATGGGTATACCTCGGAGTGATCCCTGTAATACGTGCAATCTCTACACCGATGTCAACAAAGCAGCGTTAGTAACTTTTCCAACACCAATGCGACCTAGTGCTTGACCCTTGTGTTAGAAGGGCGTCCCAGGACAATATGCTACCAATGGAATTTAACACTCCCTAACTCAAGATGCTATTATGTGTTTTTGAGCTTTTGGAGAGTGTATATCTCTTCCTACTCCAAAGCACTAGCCTAGCTAATATGTTGGTGTAAAAGAGCCCTAGAAAAGAGTTACTAGATCAATTTTAAGATTATGCAATGTTTTTAAGAGCTGTTGATTACTCAAAAGTAACGGAAGTGAAACTCATGATGTATGACTCTGACCCAAATAATGCCAGGATAATAATGAAATGTGACTCTTTTCATTCCATGAATCCTAATTATGGGAGAGAGAGAAAAGTTTCCAAATCAACTCAAATACTACAATGTAATGCACAATTTCGTTTCAGATGTCAATGCAAACAATCATTTATCAATGAAAAATCTCTATATGTCTTTTTCAAATACTTCAATAAGCTCTAAAATTTGATTTTCAATGTTTTCGAAAAGACAAAAACAAAATCTTGAAAGAAAACTTGTTGTTCACTTTCCAAGAAGAACTCTGATTAATGAGAAAATAAAATCAAATCATACAGAATCAAACAATAACAACCCAATCAACTCTTTCAATGGAAGTAAAAACAAAAAGCAAACCAATGAGTCTTCCCAATGCAAATAAAAATGTTCTTTCGAACACCAAGCAAAAGAGAAAACGTCAAGTACTTAACTCTCTACCAATTACTGGTTCTCAGCCAATCAGACACACTCAACTCCAGAAGTCAGAGAGGAAGAAAATGCCAATCAGAGCCAAGAAGCGAAAGTCAAGCTACCAAGGGCAAGAAGAACCTTGAAACCCTAAATTTGTTCCAGCAAGAAAACTAAAGCAAGAAATGTATAAATCAATGATCCAATAAGCCAAAAAGATGTAACTCAACATATCTGAGCAGTTGAAAAAATCAAAACTCAATTTCAAAATTTTCAAAAATCTTGCTCGCAGGCTAGCAGTGTTACATAGTGCGAGAAGATAGGATTCTCACAGGCCACCTTGAAGCAAGGTGCGAGGTGTTCGCACTGGACCCTATATGCAGGGTGAAAACCTAACTAGTTCTCGCAGGCTATCAATAAACACAGTGCGAGAACTCCTGAAGATAATAAAAATTTTGAAAATGCAAGCAAAATTCAAACAGGCTTATAGACCCAGAAGGTCTCTCAGGATATCCTGAGGACTCAGACATTGACAAAATAGGAGAAAAATGAAAATAGAGCAAATGGCCACAGAAAATCCAAAAACCATAAAGAAAAAGGGAATAATCCCCGACGGAGTCGCCAATTTTGTTTCAGGATTAATCCGTAAGGGCGGACACAAACCGATCTCCCTAGATCCACCTAGATCTAGAACAAAACAAGGACAGAATAATACTCTTTCGCTAGATCTAGCCTATTGAATGAACTAAGAGACAAGGATCATGGACATACCTTATGAATGCTTTCCTTAGGTCTCTGTTGTTCCAAGCTTCGCTCCAACGCTCTTGTGCCGTTCAGAACACAACAGTACAAACCAATCGAAGTGAAAGCAAGTCAATATATTCAATAGCTAATCTATACATATGATCAAGGAGTTATGTAATAAAGTAACATCATCTTTATGGGAAATGGAGATATTAATGTATTGAATTAATTGAAATTGAAACGTACAACCTAAGCCTTGATGTTGTAAATCTCCTTTCGATGGCTCCTAGCTCTGACACACACACTTGCTCATGCATGAATAAAATCAACCACTTTTGATGACCTTATTGTTGTCTCTAGTTGCTGTAGCATCAGTCCTTCATACAATCTTGCACTAATTCTCCAATCAATCTCTTGCTAGTTTGCTTCCTAACCTTTTCATGAGAAATCTCTTCAATATATAGGAGAATATAGATTAGTTACTTGGATAGGAAATGATCCCAAGATATCTGGAATGCCAGCACCTGAATAACCATTCGAAAGCCAACTCATCCTTCTAGAAGATTCCTTTCTAGAAGGATCGAGAATTTATCTTTTTCCTTATTTTGGAAGATGTTCGCACCCTGAGAGTGAGGTACAGTGCGAACCCCTCACACTTCGGCTTAATGTAGCCTACGAGAATCATGAATTCTCGCAAGAAAATATATAGGTAGCCTGTGAACCTCCCTTAAAAGTATGATTTCTGGAAGCAGACAAATGTAACTTTTCTTAGGAAAGTGTTCTTAGTGAAGAGCTTGATTTTCTATCATCATTACATCATCATGATAACCAAAATTGTGGATAATAGGTGACCCTTAGCAACCTTATGTACACTTCTTCCATCTTTGTATATTTGGTGAAAGTTGGATTGATGTTGAAAATATAATTGATTTCATGTTGGATACTGAGATCCAATTGTAGAGTCTCCAAAAATGCCTTGGTGGTTATGCTACCTTCTATTCCTGAAAAATTTGAGCTATCCTTTGCAACCATGGAAATATTTTTCTTGTAGTCGGACAAAGTCATCATCTTGTCATTTAAAACCAGTAAGTTGGGAAGACCTTTCTTTTGCAATGCATCAATCTTGCTAAAGAATCTTTGAACTCCGACATCCATGTTCTGGTTTCTCTCCTCCAACTGTAACATTAGTCCTCTCTTGGTCAGGACTTTCTTGATCTCGAGGATAGTCTCAGTCCTATCCTCAATTTCCAAACTTTCCAGATCATCCTTAGTCTTATAATTTATAAACCTGATGATTTCATTTGCCTCTGTGGGCATCTCCCCCAGCTCTCCCTTTGTCCTATCAATGGCCTACCTTCTCCTTAACACCAATTCATGCTACTCGAACATGATCTGCACGAGTGACCATATTTCTACCATGGATTTTGAGATATCCATCCAAATGTTCTCTTTGGCTTCTGCTAGTGTTTTTCCCACAATGTTTTTCTTTTGTAGCTGTTGTATTTCCTACTTAAGTTTTTTTGATGTGTGCCTCTCAGTATGGTAACTTGCCTGGAAGGAAGATTTGAGTTTTTGGAGATTCTCTATTTTGAGATGCAATTTTTTAGTTTCTGTTCCTTGTAGGGTCATCTCATCCATTGAATTTTCTAGAGCCTCAGATGTCCCTAGAACTACCACTGGGGCAGCTGATGGAAGTTCTGTTGTGGCAGCTATTGATGCTGTTGCAGTGATAACTCGTATGAGAGGAACTGCACTCAGTGGAATGAATTCCATGGGCTCTATCTGTTCCTTTTCCTTTACCATCCTTTCCAACTCTACTTCCATCTCCTTGATATGAGCGTTTTGTTCCATGATTAACTTTAGCATTTCTTATTTTTGTCCCTCTATCTCGGCCATCTCTTTGGCCCGTGAGTCTTCAATAGCTGGAAATTTTAATTGTTTCCTCAAGGATTCTATGTCAGCATTCTTCTTCTTAAGTAGTTCTTCAACTACTTTCACATTTGAGGGGTCATACCCAATTTTTAGTAATACCTCTTCCAAAGACTTGATCCCGTTGTATTTTTCAAAAGAAGACACTTTCTCTAGCTTTAATTGATTTTGAACATTATTTAGGGAAACCTGCAACTTTTGAGCAGTGGTGGAAGTGTTTGCCAATTTTGAGAAAACCATTTATCCAGTCTACCTGTGCAAATATATCTAATAAGATGGATGTACTTCCTTGGTGTCAAATTCAAATGTTGATCTTTTGTAATCAATGATTTCCTTTGGATGAGGCACTTGTGCTTGTAAAAATGCCATGTGCATTCTCCCTTTTTCTGTATCAAAAGAAGAGAGAAACCTATGCTGTGATGTGGATGTTTGCTTCCAGAATTGAGCATAGGTGTTGCTGGTTAGCATCTCATTCTTCTTCTTAATCAAATCTTATTTTAAAAAAATACTTAGTTTTGTAGACCCTTGAGATGGTTGAGAAGTCAAAGTGGTATATGTCTGCTTCTTTGAAGAGGAAGTATACATTATCTGTTGACTTCTTGAGAACAATGGTGAGTGTTCTCCCTCGACTACTGTGGTGGACTAGGTCTCTTCCTCTCCTGACATGTCAGTTGTATGACTGGTTTTAGGCCTTTTCTTGTAAACCTAGAACTCTTCTACTGACATTTCAGTGACTGAAGATGAGACATCCTTTCTGGTCCTCTTCTCTATTGGTACCTATGGAGTAATGGTTTGTGAAACACTGGCTGAAGGAAGCTATTGTTTTGAGTCTTCCAAAGTGTTCACTTCCCACTCTGTCTGATTTATAAACTTCTCAATTTCTGGTTTGGGAACATGAGCGTATGGAGAGATTTTATTCCTTAATCTTGTTTCTTCTACAATCCCACAAGGATCATGGTGCCAAGGAAAAATGGTGCTGAACTTCATCTCCTTCAAAATATTATCAACCATTGCCTCTACAGCTCTGATGTTGCAGATGAATGGTCCTATCTATCCTTTGATCCTCAATTGTTGTTTCTTCTTGAAGGCTACAAAATGAATATCATCTGAGTTATTTCAGTTAGGATCTCAATGGTAAAAGGAGAGAAGGATTCGACTCTAGTTATTTTCAACATCTGGTCAATGGCTTCGGGTGTGATAGTGAACAAGGTCTCTCTAGAGGATGAAACAACGGCTCTCTGATCGGGAAGGTAATGAGCCTGGCACTTAAGGGCGAATTCAGGGAACTGATGAATTTGGGGAAACATGTATCATGGGAGATTGAACTCCCATAGTCCAATCTCATCACTTTGGTCTGAGAAAGTGTCTCTGAATTATGAGTGTAGCTCAACAAAATCAAATTCTCATTTGATTGATGAGATTAGGTAGTCTTTGTCAGCTAGAGGAATCTGGTCATGGTCGACGGGCAACAGGAGGAATGGATTTTCCTCGATCTCTAAATGTTTAGACTTTGGTGCCATCAATTCAACTGGTACCTGCAAATTTGAAACAAAAAAGTTAGTTGGTTATCGGCTTTAGCTCGGTCATTGACAGGAAATGGCGGGGGATGAGAGCTTTGGTTTGTTGAATATACGCACAATGTGATAATGGTGGAGACATGATTAAATTGGGTGAACTAGTATCCGTTGGACGCGGGGGACAAATCAAAAGGCTTAATGGATATGTTTAGCCGCATTTAAGGGATAATGGATATCTCGGGGATGAGGTGGAAATAAAAGGATGGGTGACGGGTGTGTAAGAATGATGTGGAAGGTTGTGATTGGATGATAAGTGAATGATATCTGACGTGTGATGGGTGAGTGGAGGAGAATATGCGGGCAGAGTGATGAGACATGACTTATAGGAGGTAGTAGTGGAGTGTGACATTAGGGGACGATGGGGGTAGTGGAGTGTGATGTCATGAGATGATGGTGGTAGTGGAGCGTGATGTCATGAGACGACAGTGGTATGAGAAACTGGTATGGCGGTTTACTCAGAGGAGTGGGTAGGTTGTAACCAGTCTGGAGTAAGGGGGGTCCTAGTTAACATAATGGTGACATGTTAGGATGGGGCCCGCCAGGGAATACCACCAACTGGGACCCCCTCCCCCCGCCATTAAAGGGATAATGGTTAGGGGGTCTGATATTACTTGTCGACCGTCGATCTAAGTGTTGTTTTCTCAGCCGTAGATCTCAACACACTATTTAATCATGGGTCGTGAATCATATTGCACTGCAGAAACTCAGGATAGTGTGGATTTGTGGGTTTTTGCGTTATTTTCTTTCATTCTGCCACCAAGGGGTTAGAACACAACCTTCTAACATCAAAATAATGAAACTTATCCAACATCATGCTTGTTTTATTGAAGGAAAGCCTTTTAACCTATGTTCTAACCTATTTACCTAACACATTTAACCCAACTTAGTTTGTTGGGCTAAAAATTACTCTATCCAGGGCTATTTGATCAAGTTTAAGCAGTTTGATCAAATTTATTCACTAACTATCCTAACTACTTGGCTAAGATTAAACAATTTAGCCAAGCTTATTCACTAATACTATCAACACAAATTCAAAAAGACTTGGCCATGGTTGAATTGTATGGATCAAGTCATTATTATTGCATGGGGCTTTATCCATTTTCTTTTATGCCCTTCTTTATTCTTTTTATTTTATTTCTTTTTCTTTCTTTTTCTCTTTCTTTTGAAAATAATTTGCAAAATGAAATATTATTTACAACCAAATTACACCAAGAGTGAAAATTTTCCAGTCACCAGTTGATCCTATGAAGCATAGAATTATAACATTGACAACAAGTCTAAAATATTAATTATTGAGAAGAGTGATCCGAAGAATAAAAAGGGGAAATCTCATTCAAAGGTTAAACTCATAAATACGCGGACCTCCCAAATTTCCATAATTCAAAAAGCAACTGGCGATGCATTGGACGATTCCATTGGCGGTCTCAAAGCAGAGAATATAAAGTTAAAGGAAAATATTAAGGAACTTGAAGATACTTTGATGCCTCTTCCACTATTTGCCAACCTTTTGGCGATTGTCGGACCCGCCACTCCTGCAGCCAAAATAAAAGGATCCTCAAGATTACTCACATAAACTAGGAGCTATGTGGAGAATAATATCAAGAAAAGAATGGAACTGATTACAAAGTCTTGGGAAGTTTAAAAAAGAATGATTTCTTTTGGCTTGAGGGTGCATGCCTTCCTTGAATATATACAGGCCGACCTAAAAAATGAAGAAGGTTTCTACCTTGATGTTGTTGTACCATTTGGTATTAAAGTTTTCAATATGTCATATTTAAAGAGAAGAGAGGAGTACCATCCCTCTCCAAGTCGGATCAAGCAGCTAGATGCCTCCTGGAAAGAGAAAATAAAGAACTTAAAAAACATCGTTCAGGCATGCAACCAAGCCATAATAAGGAGAGAAGAGCTATTCAAAAGACTCATGAAGGCGGACCTATCCAGAAGCACTAACGAGGTCCAATATCCCAAGTTGATCCTCAACTCACTGTTCTAACAAAACAACAGTTCGATTAACAAGTTGAGATTTTTAAAGGATTGTCAATTGAAAATTTCTATGGCATAATTTAATATGATGAGAAATCCATAGATAACTGGCTAGTAGATTATTCTGTAAAGAGTCAAGGTATTGAAGAAATATTACATGGCATTTCCATTGATCTCCATGACCTGGAGGGTGATCTGTTCAATATTAAAATATGGTATGAAATCAACGTGGAACCTATGAAAAGTTACATTGAAGAATGGTTCAAAAAGGCTATCGACAAACTGACAAATGAAAGGCAAGAAGCAGTTGAGACAGTTCCTGTAACTGTTAATGAAAACGATAAAAGGACATCAACAAGAAAATGAATACATGAGCCCCAATCCAAGTCTTTAAGGCAAACACATTTACAATTTCAAGAATACGTAATAGACTATATATTGTTTGAAATTCCAAGAGAACTATTTCGAGAATAATCTCGACTATGCTTTGTAACCCTGTTTTCAGAATATAAAGTATTTGAGGTTGATCTATCATTATATTTATTTGAGGTGCCCGTGTTTCCACTCTGTTAAAGTTCTCTTATGCATACATACCATTTTCTTTTTTATTTTATGTGATAAAAAATCTTTATCCCAAACTATGATGGATGTGAGGAAATTTTTCTTATTTCCTTTAAATATGTGATTCCTGGTCATGTCTCAGGAAATTTATTTAAAAAGAAAACAAAAAACATTCTCCTTTTACCTTATTGTAATTTTTCTGATTCTTTGAATTACTATAACAGACTTCTGTCAAGTCCCACATTTTGAATATTTTAAAAATCTCAAGAAAATCTAAAGAGGAGTACCACCTCTATAAAAATGAAGGGGGATTTACATCCTCGTGAGGTTGTCGTTTTGGTCCTAACAGATTCAAGAATCAACATTTTTGGCAACCATACTGGGAACATGAACTGACAATTTGGAACCTGGCCCAACGTTTGCGAAATAATATATGCCTTTACTCTAGGGTAATCATCCCCATTTGGAAATTGGATTGAATAATCAACGAAGCATTCTACACCAGTTGTACAATCTGGTAATGACGACATCCCAAACTCGAGAGGAGTTAGAAGGGTCCTAGAATATCTTAGTCCAAGAAGAAGAAAGAGAAATCCTCCAAAGACAGAGGAGAGAGGAACGACAAGAATAGAGAAATAAAAGGCTAGATAGGGCATCACAAGAGTAAGATCGGGATTGAAGCTGGACGAATACAAGGGACCCATTACTAGAAGTAAAAGCAAGAAAATTATATTATGAGAAGTGAAAATTCTAGACTTGAAGTCTCCTAGACATGGCAGAAAGAGACGAACAACCCTGAAACGAGCATCATGAGGAGAGACAAGGAGGTGGAAGAGATGCTGCAAGAAATCAGGAAAACCTAGGATTTGAAAATTGAAGGAGGGTAAGATATCCCCCTCTAAATATTATAGGTGAGCAACATGATCTCCCTGTTCTCCCCAAGGGAACCTTAAAGGAATTTTATGGAGATGGAGCAATCGATGCAAAGAGGCATATGCACTTATTTCTTGATGTTTGTGATTTTCACCGTGTTGAGCATGGCGATGTCATGGTAAGGTTGTTTCTACAAACCTTATTAGGAAGAGAGTATGAATGGTATACAACATTTCCCAATATATCCATTCTCTCATTTAATGACCTCGAAGCTATGTTCCTGACTATGTTTTCCCCTCCAATTTCTTATCATACCCTTCTCACTGATTTCACCTAGATTGGTTTGAGGAGGAATGAAAGGATAAAAGATTTTAATTTGAGGTTCAATAAAAACTTGAGGAGGATTCTATAAGATAAAATACCAAATGACCCAGTCATCCTTGGTTTCTATAAGACTGCAATTCCCTTGAATGTAAAATATGCTATCAGAACATCCCAAATGGATACTTTGGAGGAGGAAATGACTAAAGCCACTGAGATGGAAGAAATTATGATTGAAACGAGAACCAACCCCGACAATATTATACTGGGAAGAGTTCAAAGGTAGGTGGGAGGATTAAATATTGATAACCAAGGAGCTTCTAGTTCAAAAAAGAACGGAGAATTCAAGCCTCGACCGTCTCAATAACAAACGATTGGAGGAGGATTTTTCAAGGGAACCATACCTAATGTAAATGTTGATCCTGTGGTGGCACATGAAACTAAGCAAATAATCAAAATTTCACATATGAATAGAACCATCAAACAGATGAAGTACGAGATAACCAGACTAAGAAGAGGATATAATTACATGCCAAATCCAAGAATTCCAATCCCAGAGAAAAGGAAGAACCCTCCCCAAGAAAAAAAAGTGAGGTTTAAAAATATAGATAACCCGCAAAGACCAAGGGTTCTTAGGAATTCTACTCCAAATGCGGCTGTTCTGGATCATGCCTATGATGAGTAATTAATTGAACAAGAGAATTATTACTCACCAGATAAGAGCTCTGAAACTGTATAGATGGACAGATGTGAGACATCCATGTATATATTTGAAGAGGGTGACAATGATCCAAACTTGCAAGAAAATGTCACCAAAACAAGAGGGTTTGTAAATAGACCAAAAAATAAAGGCGACTCTGATAAAGAGAACCAAAAAGAAAAAGAAAAGGGGAAAAAAATGAAAAGAGAACAAATGAGAAAGTGATGGATGGCGTTGGGAGTAGAAGGCAACACATGATGCCAAAGTCCACTCAAATGACATATAATGTTGTAGAATATTTGAGTAAATTAAGGACAACCCTTCCCTTTACAGAAGTGGTGAAGATTCCCCAACAAAGAGAGAAAATTCTGAAGTTGTTGGATGATCCATTTGAATGAGCAGAAGTTGTTGTTACCAGTCCTAAACAAAACTCTGGCTAGTCGAACGCCAAGCTGAGAGGTAAAATTCCTCCCTTTTACATTTCTATTGAAAATCATGATGTTTCACTACATAATTCTTTAGTTGAAATTGAAACGATGAACAATATCATGCCACTAGCGGTCATGGATGCATTGGTCATGAGTTGCACCAAGTATTATGAAACCAATGAAAGTATATATTCAATTGATTCTAGAAAGGTACCAAATTACAAAGAAATCAAAGACTTTTATGCTTGGATTACAACAACCCCCCATATCATTACAGTTTTCAATATTATTGTGGTAGACCTTCCTGCGACATATGGAGTTGTGCTGGGAAGATATTGGACATGCATTATTGGAGTATATATAATGAACGATGGAAGTTGTATGATACTTCCAGGAAAATAAGGAGAAATGATCAAAGTGACCCGTGAACCTAGAAAACTATTCTCCTTTAAAAAGAAGGACAATCAATTGACGGAGGATTATATAGATGATGGAATTGGAAACTACATTATCCTACACATAGAGAAAAAC
The DNA here is from genome assembly GCA_009831015.1 of Picea engelmannii. NCBI lineage: Eukaryota > Viridiplantae > Streptophyta > Pinopsida > Pinales > Pinaceae > Picea > Picea engelmannii. The sequence goes on from ML780673.1 coordinate 92,797, forward strand.
AAAAATTTGGAGCAACTGCAAGACACAAAGAATCAAGAGTATCCGTTTGAGGGGTACTAGAGGTTTCCCTTTGATGGAGCTTATTCGAACTCTAGAAATGGAGCTGGAATTGTTCTTATGAGTCCAAGTAATATTATGCATCCACATACTATTAAACTGGAGTTTTTATGCACCAATAACGAGGAAGAGTATGAATCTTTGATTCACGAGACGATCCTTGCATAGGAGATGAAAATAGACCATCTAATTGTAATTGGCAATTTAAAGTTGGTCATCAATTAGGTGATTCAGAGGTATAAAATAAAAAAGGAAATACTTAAGTTGTATTTCAAAAGGGTTAATGAATTGATGGAATCCTTCAGTTCCTTCAACATTTCTTTTATTCCAAGGGATAATAATCACAAGGCAGATTCAATAGCCTTGGCGGCCTCATTGTTAACCCGATGATACCCAAAGAAAAACATCTTTCCAAGTAGAAAGAGCTTTTCAACTGTCCGTGCCTGATAACATTGAGTACTTGCAAGTGTTTGAGAATGATGAACACCTGTATTTATTTTTTAACTGATGATGATAATGAAGACAATCACTCACCTTTCGTTCCCAATTATTGTTTAGAATCTGAATCTCTTTTCACAAAATATGATCATGCTAAGAATCTCCTCGAAGAAGTTTCAGTTTGAAAGGTATAATAAATGAGAAAAGTCAATATTGGAACTGACAGTTCCCTGAAGTATGTCAACTTGGGAGTTGATTGCACCACTGAGGAAGCAGATCAATATGTTGATTTTTTCAAAGAATACATAGATGTGTTCTCTTTGATCTATGATGATTTAAATTATTATAAGACTATATTCCAACATGTCATTCCTTTGAGCCAAGGATCCGCCCGTGAAGCAAAAGATAAGGATGATGAATCCAAAAATGAAGCCTCTAGTAAAGCTTGAATTGGAGAAATTGAAGAAGAAAGGAATAATTTATCCCATTAGACACTTAGATTGACTCTCAAATCCTGTAATTGTAATAAAGAATAATGGGAAAATCCGGATGTGTGTCAACTTCAGATACCTTAACAAAGAAAGAATAAAGGATAACTTTCCTTTTCCTAATATGGAGTTCCTTCTCCAACAAGTTACTGGATCGACCTGCATGTCCATGTTGGATGGATTTTCAGGATATAATAAGGTTTTGGTAGCTGAAGAAGACATGGTGAAAACAAAATTTATCACACCTTGGGAGACATACGCATATGCTATAATTTCCTTTGGTTTGAAGAACGCTGGAGCCACATTCCAAAGGGACATGGATCATGCATTTAGCAGGTTGATAAGAAAGTTTATGGAAACCTATCAAGATGAATTGATCATGCATTCAAAGAAAAGATAGGATCATATCCATCATTTGAGAAAGGTTTTTAAAAGATGTAGATTATATGGTGTTTCTCTGAATCCAAAGAAATTCTTGTTCGCTGTGACTCAAGGAACATTGTTGGGACATATTTTATGCAAGGAAGGGATTTGCATATATCCGAAAAGAATTAAAGAAATAAACAATCTCAACCCCCCAACATCCAAGAAGGGAATCTAATCATTTTTCGGCAAGATCAATTTTGTGCAAAGATTTGTTCCTGATTATGCAAGTATTGGGAAGTCGATAAATTTGTTGCTGAAAAAGCAACAGAGGTTCAAATGGATAGCAGAAACTCAAGAGGCGTTCAATAATATCAAAGGAGAAATCACCACTTCTCCTGTCCTCATTAGCTCGTATTTTCAAAGAGATTTCATCATCTACTCATTTTCTACAGAGACAGTTGTCAAATCTGTTCTTACTAAAAAGAATACTAAAGGAGAAGAACTCCCAATAATTTTCATGAGAAAAACCCTACATGACTATTAGTTGAGGTATTTAGAACTGGAGAAGAAGGCCTTGGCTCTTGTAAAAGGAGTAGCACACTTTCACACGTACATATTGAACTCCTATGTTATCACTTACATTCCTTCATCACCAGTGAAGATGCTTCTGAATCAACAATTGAGGGAAGGAAAATGGGCTAACTGGTTGGAAAAGATACAAGAATATGATATTGAGATTAAACTTTTAAAAGCTATCAAAGGGAAAGGTTTATGTAAGCTCATCGCGAATGGGGATTTGGTTGATGGAATGATTTCAATTTCAGTTGGGGAACCATTAGTTGATTCAGAATGGTACAAAGATATTATATTCTACTTAAGGTCTAGGAAATTTCTTGTCACCATGAACCCCAAGGAGTGAAGAACACTGAAGATGAAGGAAAATAAATATGTGTTGATTTCTGATATACTTTTCAAAATAAATTGTGTTGGTATACTATTGAGATGCATTAATGAAAATCAATCCCAATAACTAATAAGATAATTCCATTAGAGAATATGTGGGGGGCACTTTGCACCTACTACAACCACCCACAAGATAATAAGAGCAGGATTTTATTGGCCATTGATTTTAAGAAAATTGTATTCCACGATAAAGAAGTGTTTGTAATGTCAGCAGTTTTCAGGAAAAATGAAGAGATTCACGATGCCTTTTCAAACCATAATTGTAGAACAATTGTTCTCCCAATGGAGACTTGATGTTGTCGGGACAATTAATACAAAGTCTAGCAAGGGGAACATATATATTCTCACAGCTACTAAATAATTCATGAAATGGCTGGAGGCAGTGGCATTAAAGAAGTTTGATGCCGAAGAGATAATTAAGTTCCTTAAGGACAATATTCTATCGATATTTGGCATCCTAGATAATTTTTTCATAGAAAATGGTTCAATTTTCACTGGGTCAAAGTTTACATAGTTTTGCAGAGAATATGGAATCATCATGGGTCAATCATAAAATTATTATCCACAAGGAAATGGCCTCACTGAATCCAGAAACAAAAAACTTATTCAGATACTAAGGAAAACCATTGAGAAGAATCAAAGGAATCGACACCTGAAGCTGACAAATGCATTATGGGAAAGTAGAACAACTCCGAAGGATAGCACTGATATGTCTCCATATCTATTGGTCTATGGGAAAGGAGTGAAAATGTCGATTAGTATCGAGCTCAATATGTTCATTTTTGTGGTCAATAGTCGAGATACAGAATGCAATTCTCCCATACAGAGGAGAATCAATCAGTTGCTGAAGTTGGAAGAAGAATGAAGCAAAGCCATGAATCAAAATTCTCAGAGGCAACAGAGCGTCAAAATACATTTTGATCAGAAAAAAAATGTAAAGAATTTCCAGAAAGGAGAGCTAGTGCTACTTTGGAATAAGGCCAAGGCGAAACCGTCCATGCATACAAAGTTCGAAGAACTCTGTATTAGACCACACGTCATTGAGAAGATATTAGGTTTTAACTCCTATATTCTCCAACACATGAAGGGTAAAAGACTAATGCTTCCTATCAACGAGAAACATTTGAAAGGTTTCTTCTCTTAAGAATTTCTCATTCTCGTTGTACATGATTTTAATTTTTCAGTTTGTATATTCTTACTCTATGACTCCATATCCCAATGGGTGGAAGCACCTAGTCATGAAAGAGTCTGTATTCTTGAAAACTCACACGGGGTTATAATCACACAATTGGAGCTTGTTGTTGAGACCATTTCCCACTTCCACAATTTCCCTCCCTTTCTCTATTTTCCCAACTCCTTTTGTCCTATTCTTTTCCCTCTTCTATACTTACCCTAATTCCCCTTTTCTTTTTCCCCTTCTATTCTCCCTGTCAACTTATTATACCTAGTCATTTCTCCAAAAAAGAGGGTTCACGGGTTGGCGGACTCACGGATCCTCATTTCCATCCACACTCACACATCATGAGTCTGAGCGACCACCACATTATTCTATACATAACCGTTTTTGCAGTCACGGGTTCCCGGGTTGGCGGGGTCAAACTCTCATATCCCATGTGTTAGCACTAGGAGTCCCTTTTTGATTGCAAGGAAAGTAAGCCCAGTACCCATTAGAAGATATGTGAAAGTATGAGTGTTTTTTGAAAGGTCGAATGGAAAAAACTTGGAATCATAATATCCTCACTCAGAAATAGGGCTAACATGTAACAAAAAATAAGGTCTTGGCTAATTTCAACCAGTAGTTTGGGAGTAAATATGGATAGAAGGAAGACTTGAATGAGAAGAATGTAAGAGCTACTGCAAACATCAGGTCCACAAAATCCCAAAGGAAGAAAGTTTCTAAAAACAAGATATTCTTGAAATTAGAAAATAAGGAGATAAATAAACACCATGACAATAAAATGATCAAACATCCATCACATCATTACCACAGTCATCCATATGAAGCATTCAAATATGAACATTTAGCATTAGAAGCAAATAGTCTGAAATAAGAGTTGATTTCTATTAGTCAAAAAGTCTTAAGTCCAGTACATACTAGATCACAGTCACTTTATCAAAATAATATAGTTTCTTGGGAGCCTTTCTCTACCATCTGAGCCCATTAAATCAATTCATCTATCTATTTATAACAAGAAAGGGAGGCAATAGCTGGAGGTACAAGCTGACCTCTTTTCCTTAAAACTATCAGAACATTTATTTATTCTAACAACTAAGATAACAACCTATGCTATAAAACAGGGAAGTGTTGGTGGCTAAACCCAATCATGCTTCTAACTGATTTGATCTTTTTTTGCTACTCAACTCCTATTTTTCCATGTGTCCCTTTGGAGCTTGTAGTTGTCCTCTGCACGCCAACTACTACTTTTGTCATTTAATCCATTATTAACTTATCGAAAACTGTTGGCTTAGTCCTGGCTACTCCCTTGGGTAGCAATTCTGTGTAGCACCCCCTAGAATGGAAAAAGGAGAGAAGGTAGCACATGTGGGTAGCGCCCCTGTGCTACATGTCTGCAACTACATTTGTCCTCTATTGAAAAATTGAGTAGCGCCCGTGTGTAAACCTGCTCTTTGTAAGATATTACACAACGCCTATGGGTAGCACCTGTGTAACAATTCTACATTCTGTAAAATATTATGCAGTTCCACCTACACTGTGTCTACATAAAGGTTTGGGTAGCTAAGCCAAAATTCAACGTCTTTGACTCCTGAATGTGTGTAGATCTGTTTGTGTCCTTCCACGATGACAAATCGATTTAATTAGGTTCTTTTACCACTGAGTGAAACTAGTATTTGGAAAAAAATTTAAAATTCATATAGCTAAACACCTAAAAGCCTGTACAGGTGGAAAAACTTAATATGTGCATATCATTTAACCTTCCCAAGAAGGAAGAACTTTCAAAAATGGGGTTTACCACTACCAGCTACTTTGTCATTTTAACACTTAGCCTCATACTCTTCCTGGTGGAAAGAGTGCCTTTGACTAACTCAGTAGAATTATTCTTCTTAGCACTGGTAGGCTTCTTTAGTATAGTTGTGCTCTCCTTAGCTACTGGTTTGTCATATTCAATGACAGCCTCAACCAACACCTGTAAATTATTTTGGGTTACTTCATATTGGAAATGCTTCATTTCTACTTTTAGCTTCTTGTTCTGAACCTGGAAACCCTTGTTCTGCCTGTAAAGATTCTTCAGTTGTTTATGAAGAGGTAGAGCCTTTCTCACTGTGAACCTTGCCAAGTCTAGGGTAGTAGCCAGTCATGAGCTCATTCATCTGAGCCAAGTGGACCATGTCTTCTACTTTAAGACAAGTTATTTCTCTCCTTGCATCCCTAAGCTTCTTAATAAGTCTTTTGTAGGTTTGGATTCCAAGGGGGTTGGGGATATGTGCAGTCTTAGTAGGATTCTTCTCATCCTTTTATTCCATCTGTACAAGAGTTTCCTTGCATGTTTCATTAGTCTTTTCAAAACCTTTTCCTTTATGCTTCTTCTCTTGCACATCAACCTTTTCTTTATTTTTCATAGTTTTTTTACAATCCTTCATAGGGATTTCATCTTCCCTCTCCAAAGGTCTTTTGGTACCTTTACCCTTGATTTTTTGTACAGGGGTTTCTTGTAAAGGCTGTCCTTTGAAATCCCCCTTAGGAATTGATGACCTAGTGAAAGGTCTTTTACCTTTGATTTCAGCTGCTGGAGAAGGAGAGGGAAAGAGAAGCTTCTTCCCTTTTTTTGATGTCACCTTGGTAGAAGATGGAACTTCTTCTAACCCTGGTGGAGGTGGTGGTGAGAAATATCTGCGTGGGGAAGGATAGACCTCCTCCTCAGCTTCTCTGACCTGCTTATTGATCTCTAAAACATGAGCTCTGCCCTTTCTCTTCTTGTTGATCCTTGTTTTAGTACTGGTAGGTGATGAAGAGCCTGCAATTTATGATTGGGGGGTAGGTGTTGGGTCCAACTTAAAGTGAGAAGAGACCAAAAAATTCTCCTAGGAGATCTCTTTCTTTCCCAACTCTTCAGAGACAAGCATCCTGATAAGTCTAAAATGGAAAAGGCTGGAGTCCACATCCTTGGATTTGTCTTGCACCCTATTTTCCATTTTACCTATACTTCTTAGCAGGTAATATGGAATATTCATCTGAACCTTACCAGTAAAATGCAACAACAACCTTATGTGGTAATGGTACAAGGTGTTAAATCTCCCTTCACAACTAAAATATCTCTGTATGATTTTCAACATTCTGTCAAACTGGTCAATCAACTGATTCCTTGACACATTCTTAGTTAAATCATTGGCTTGGTATTCAGGCTTGAAAATATCTTTAATGAAAGGTGAACTCAATACCATGGCCTTGAACCAATTTTCTCCTGAAATGGGAATCCCTATTGCAGCTGAGATGGAGGCTTCAGTCACCTCAAATTCCAAATCTCCAACTCTAGTTTTCTTGCCATCAAAATTTAGTGCAATTTTTTTTTCTACTTCTGAGTGGCCTCTCTGCATGTTCTGGTAGAAAGAGAGGCATCCTACTCTTCGAAACATTTCCCTTGCCATGGGTTTTGTTTCAAAAAGGTGCATGTCCGCAGGTTCTGTTCAAACTATCTTGCCACATTTGTGTGCTTTCTTCGATTGAGGGGTCTCCATGAATCAGAAAGAGGGTTCTTAAGAAGCTATAAGGGATGCTATTGACCAGAAGATTTCAATTTAAGTCTCAAAAGCACAAGGATGGCCCTCCAAATTAATAGTGCTTAGAAAATGAACTTGGCTATGAGAAATGGACTTTCAGGCTCATACAGGTTTTCAGAGTGTAGACTGTGAGGAAGTAATTCCAAACTGACTCTTCGTACAGGATGAAAAGAAGCAAAGAATAATCAGAGAGATTTGAGCAGCGCAACACATACACAGAGGATGGGCTATTTCAGGCTTGTGACTTTCAAAGGCTATGACTAAACACAATAATCAGACTATGGATATGAGTGAAGATGTTTACAGGAATGCAAATATGGCTCCCATACTACCTTGCAAGCTTAGCAAACCAAACCCCGAGCACAAATATCCTATGAAAATTAATATGCGAAGGAGGTTGCACAAGATACCTGTGAAGTCAACAATTGTTGTGCTCCTCAGTGTGAACTTAGGATGAGATTGAGGAAACTTCGGCCCTGAAATCTCTCACAACCTCGAATTTAGTGGGCATGCGATCATCTGATCTGAACTGACAAGCTTACGCAACACATCACTGCTGAACTTTCAAATTTAGAAACCGTTACCAAGGACCATAAATGAAATATCTTTTGAAAACATTTCAATCGACTTTAGGCACTAAAAATAAGGGTTAAGGTATCAGTCGTGTAAATCATGAGTTGGAGTGGGTGCATGATAATCGTGACAGGCGCTATGAAAATTCTTGCTGAGTGGGCATCGTTCTATAAATAAAAAATGATTGGATAAGTGAGTGGGGATGATGAGGTATGCATGCGAGGTCATGAGTGATGAGAGAGGTGTTTCACATCATCTTGGTCATGGGAGGTATCAACCTAGGGATGAATCACGAGAGGGAACATAAAGAATAGACCATGATCTCATAAGGGTTTAAGGACCAAAAATTGAATTGTGGATCAACACATGAGCTATGACTCAAAGGTTTAGTCATCCTAAGGGGTCCTATCATAAATAACATTTAAAGGATGAGACATTTATTTTAAAGAGAAAATAAGAATCGAAGGGTTTTTTCTTTTAAATTTTTCTTTTTAAACAAAAACAAACTCAGAGACCCAAGGAGACTTAGTGTGATAACACCATGTTCCGTGATATACATTTTTCATCCAAAAGATACACAATATACATTTTAACCCTCAGACTCCCTGATCTTCCAAGTATCTCATTTCTCCTATGTTGAGTCTGTATGACTGCATCACAACACTTAACCAATTTTCGACCTTCTTCATTCGCAAGTTTGTAGGTTCCTGGGTTGGTGGGTTCATAAAATTCTCAAATCCTATTTTTCTCCTTTCCATCCTCGCCACCTTCACGCTTTTCCCAATACACACTTAGTATGGTTTAATGCTAATAACTCATTATTCAGGTCCCGTAAATATTGTCATTAATAGGAGAAGGGCTCGAGTAATTTCCTCATTAAACCACATTAAAAGCATGATTTGTGGAAGATTATATATTATCTCTCAAGTGCTCATTTCTAATATTATCTGGATCAAAAGAATTCTCTCGTCAACTTATGGCAGCAAAAAATCGACATCATTTTTTTGGAGACACCTTGAACATTTTTAGACGAGAGGATCAAAATTTTTAGTGGTCTAGAGAATAATCTTATTATTCACCCCCTTCTGCTTAGAAGGAAGTAATTTGTACATCCGTAATTGCACATGTAGGTTGTGTTCCTAAATTTATTGACTGCAAGGAATTGGTTTCCTGGTGCACCAAGAAATACATACTGAGCCAGCGAATGATTTCACTCAGGGACCATTCTCCCGTTATCCTTTCGCTGCAAGTATTCCATAAAATGTTGAAACTCCTAGAGCTGACACTCATCTTCAAAGGTGAATATTGCAAGGACTTCTTGAAAAAAAATGACAATGACCTAGATATTTTACCTGAATTCTTGGAGAATCCCACAACCATCCCTGAGAATATTACCAAACTTCAAGACAACTTGTTCAAAAATCCATCTCTGGAAATTGCCTGGTTATTTACAAGAGTTACAAGCCAAGAAAATACCGCTAGAATTTCCCGTATGATTATTTACATCTTATACTTTACTATCAAGGAGTAGGAAATTTTTGATTGGGGGAAGTTGATTTCCATTGAAATATCTTCCCAATTGTCTCAATATAAAAAGGATAAGAAATTATTTATGTCATCTTATTTGGTTTTCGCGATATCACATTGCTGTCAGTTTCCTAAATTGTCTATATGCAAGAAGGTGAATTGTGAATTTGACCTTGTGACCTTTTGGTACCAAGCATTATGGAGGCACAAAGATTCCCTACATTTTTATGAAATTTTCAATGAATTTGTATCAGTTCTTAAAGGGTTGTTGTTTGGGAGAGATACCCCAAGAATATCTTCTCAATCTAGTAAATTCCTGGATAGAAAGGGGACTTCGGAACAAATGGAGAATTACAATGTCATCAAGATTTTCGGCTTCAAGGAAAATCCTTCCTTTCTTCCATGCCATATATCCGACAAAATGTTTGTTACAGAAGTTTCAAGGAAACATAACTTTTGGCTGCACTTTTTTCATGAAAAAAGAAAAAAAAAATTCATTCCTTTGCCTTGGAAAGTTGGGGATTTTGTATTCAGAAGTATGAACAAAATTGACGAATTTGCAAACGACTTCCACAACTTGAATCTCAAGTATGCTGAAAAGATCAGAGGGTTCGAACCTAACAAGATCTTTGTGGAACATATGTTAAGAGTAGGTTTTAGCAATTTGTTTATTCAGATTGTCCTAGGAGAAGAAGAAGATAATCACCAGGGAAATCCTACCCATATTGTTGGTAACTTAGAGATGGTGCTTAACACAAATGAATTTTATAAAAAAAGAGGAAAAGGTCCCCGCGAGAAGAGTTCACAGTCCCCAACTATAAATCCTAATACTAAAACACCTCATAGTAGTGCTTCAACGACCCACCCATATAAGAAGGTAACCAATAGTAGTTCGAGTGGAGGAGGAGATAAGAACCCCTCTCCATGAAAAATTGAAATATCAAATAAACATCCTCTGAGGAAGAAAAGGAAGAATATTGTAAAAGAGGAAGAAGAACATCATGTTGAAAGTGATATCAATAGATTTTCCCTCATAGATATGGATCTCGAGACTAACATTGAGAAGATGTTTCCAAACATTGATCAGCTAGGAGGCGCGACCCACTAAAATCATTCATTGGAAATATTTGAAAATGATATGTTTGATGAAGAATAATCATTTGTCTTTCAGAGCATTGTTTTTGACAATGAGTCTAAAAAATTAATTATTGAGAAGAGTGATGTGAAGAATAGAAAGGGGAAATCTCATTGAAAGATTAACCTCAGAAATATGCAACCCTTCCAATTTTTCATAATTCATAAAGAAACTGGAGATGCATTGGACAATTCCAATGGTTGTCTGGAAGCAAAAAATATAAAGTTAAAGGAAAAAATTAAGGAACTTGAAAAGGCTTTGATGCCTCTTCCACTCCTTTCCATCCCTTTAGCGATTGTCGAACCCTCCACGCATACAACCAAAATAAAAGGATCCTCAAGCTTACTCACATCAACGAGGAGCTATGTGGAGAATAATATCAAGAAAATAATGGAATTGATTACAAAATCTTGGGATGTTTCAAAAAGCATGATATCTTTTGGCTCGAGGGCACATGCCTTCCTTGAATATCTACATGCCAACCTAAAAAATGAAGAAGGTTTCTACCTTGATTCTATGGTACCCTTTGGTATTAAAGTTTCCAATATGTCAGAGTTAAAGAGAAGAGAGGAGGAAATTCCCTCTCCAAGTTGGATCAAGCTAATGAATGCCTACTGGAAAGAGAAAATAAAGAACTTGAACAACATCATTCAAGCATGTAGCCAAGCCATAACAAGGAGAGAAGATCTAGTCAAAAGACTCATGGAGGTGGACCTATCCGGAAGCACTAATGAGGTCCAAGATCCCAAGTTGATCCGTAACTCATTGTTCCTAACAAAACAAAAGTTTGATAAGCAAGTTGAGATTTTTAAAGGATTGTCAATTGAAAAATCTATGGCATAATTGAATATGATGAGAAAGGCATAGAGAAATGGCTAGTAGCTTATTCTGTAAAGAATGAGGATATTGAAGAAATATTACATGTCATTTCCATTGATCTTCGTGACCTAGAGGGTGAGCTATTCAATATTAAAATTTGGCATGAAATAAACATGGTACCTATGAAAAGTTACATCAAACAATGGTTCAAAAAGGCTATCGAAGAACTGACAAATAAAGGGAAAGAAGTAGTTGAGACGGTTCCTGTAACCGTCAATGAAAATGATAAAAGGACATCAACAAGAAAATGAATACACAAGAGAACATCATAGTAAGTTTATGTTGATCACATATTTCATGTCTTTATCAAGTGTTTCATCCAGTTACTCCACTTCTTTCACTAGAAAGGTTTAATCGAATACTGATAAATCCTTTTTTTCTTCTTACTAGGTCTTGTTGATTCTTCTACTGCCCACCGTCTTCTCTCTAAAAGATTATTTCTTTTATTTATTTTGTTTATGGTCCGTGGGAGAACCAATCCCAGTCTTTAAGACACATGCATTTATAATTTCAATAATATGTAATAGACTATATATTTTTTGAAATTCCAAGAGAACTATTTAGGGAACAATCTCGATTGTGCTTTGTAACCCTGTTTTCAAAATATAAAGTATTTGAGGTTTATATATCATTATATTTATTTGAGGTGCCCATGTGTCCACTCTTTTAAAGTTATCTTATGCATCCAGATCATTTTATTTTTTATTTTATGTGATCATAAATCTTTATCCCAAACTATGATGGATGTGAGGAAATTTTGGTCTTTAAATGTGTGATTCGTGGTCGTGTATCAGGAAATTTATTTAAAAAGAAAAAAAAAAAACATTCTCCTTTTACCTTATTGTAATTTTTCTGTTTCTTTGAATTACTATAATGGACTTCTTTCAAGTCCCACATTTTGAATATTTTAAAAATCTCAAGAAAATCTAAAGACGAGTACCACCTCTATAAAAATGCAGGGAGATTTACATCCTCGTGAGGTTGTCATTTCGGTCCTAATGGATTCAAGCGTCAACAATACACACCCTCCTTCACTTCCATCCCACTTATCTACACGACCTCTTTCACTGCAACCCACGTACACCTAAAAAACTAGGGTTTTTTGAGAGATTTTTCAACTCCGAAACTTTCACCGTCAACCCTTCTTTGTTGGATTAAAATTGTGTAAATTAAGATGTATCAATGAGTACCAACAATAATCCTTTCAAAAAATAACAGATATTCAATGTGCTCAATAGGTGAAAATAGGAGACCCTTTCTCTCTTATTTATACTCTCCAAGTAGCTTCCTCAAGGGGTTACCTTCTAACTAACTTTTCCCAACTTACTTCTTTTAGGGATAACCCACTTATAACCACTTTTCCACTTACAACCAATTTATCCACAAATAATAAACTTACCACTTCTAGTTGCAACTAATTTATTTTTAATTCTTTTCTTTTTGCAACTACTTAACTTATGATTAGCTCCTAGTTACAACCATTTTGACTAGTAAGCTTATTCTAGGAGTTTCTAGAATAAATTGACTTCTTTTACCTTCTAGGGGATTCTAGATAACTCATGAGGGTTATCCAACTTCACAAAGCCATAAATATCTAACCATGAGGAGTTATGTGACTTTCCAAATATCACCGGAAATGACATGACATGCACTATCCATCTATAATATTCTTACTTGAAAATACATTGATATTCATACCTTTATGCCTCGAACAAACTTGATTCCCTTAACCATATTGTTGGGGCTACTAGAATTTGATACCATACTGCTTAAAGGGTTGACATCAATGAAAACCAACCCAATTAATAAACAATATCCCCCTTTGGCATTGATGGCAACACTCTGATGCAAGACTGAAGTGATTCCACTCATGATCCCCCTATGACCATCGCTCCCCCTGGAAACATGCCTTTGTGTTCTCTCACCAAGAATCCCCCTGGATGTTCCCTCTGACTGAAATCTCCCGCAAACTGTACTTTCCTCTTTATGGTGCTTCCTCGTGTAAATATAATACATATAATAATGATATTCAAAATTCATTGTGGGGAAGGAACTATACCAAGTTAATGATGAAGATACTCAAAAGATTCCCTTGGAAGCGATTTTGTAAAGATGTGTGCAATCTATTCTTTGGTCCCAACATACTCAACTCAAATGTTCTTATCTGCAACCTGTTTAAGTAGAAAGTGATACTTGATTGGAATGTGCTTTTTCTTGGAGTGCATCACTGGATTCTTCGAGATACTGATGGAATTTGTATTGTCACAATATATTGGAATGGGCTCATCATACTCAACCTGTATACCTATAAAAGTTTGTTTCATCCATAGAACATGTGTAAAACATGTTGTTGCTGAAATATACTTTGTTTCGGCTATAGACAATGATATTGATGATTGTTTGTTGCTTAGCCAAGACACCAAACACTCACCCAAGTAGAACGTTGCAGCAATGAAACCTGCCCAATCTACATCTGTGTAGGAAATAAGTGATAGATCCTTTCCTTTTGGATACCATAATCGAAAATATTATGTACCCTTGATATATATGAATATCCTTTTTACTTATATAACATATGATTCCTTTGGTGATGCTTGAAATCATGCCACTTGTCCAACTTCTCGCATTACATCTGGTCTGGATGTTGTCACATAAAGTAAGCTGCCAATCATTGACCTGTACTGCCTATGATCTGTAGATTTTGAATCATCATCTTTAATTAACTTAAAACTGGTTTGCATAGAAGTATTGATTGGTTTGCACTCTTCCATTCCAAAACTCTTTAGCATTTCTCTGATACACTTGGTTTTAAAAATAAAAATTCCTTGGTTTCTTTCACATATATGAAGACCTAAAAGGAAAGATAATTCACCAAGTAATGAAATTTCAAATTCATTCTACATATCCTTTGCAAATTTCTGGCTCATCTTGTCATCATCACTTCCAAAGATAATATCATCAACATAAACTTCAATTAAAAAAAATACTATCTTGTTTTACCTTTGTAAATTATAACCTTGTACAATATATACTACAAACAGATATTCAGAAAAAAAACCAGAAAAGATACAATGGAAAATACAAACATTACACAAAGATTTTTCCCCTGGAAACCCAAACCGGGAAAACCAACATATTCTATATTCATTCATTATGTTACAATGTTTACAATACAAAATACATATAGGAGCCAGTGGCATCCAAAACCCTAACCCAATGACCTAGATTAGTCAAAAACCCTAATTCCTTAATTGGAAATAAAAAAAACCATCGGCAAAAACCATGTGCCGAAAAACCACCTAAATACATGACATGTTTCTCGAGGCATAATTTTTGTTTTTCGGGGGCACTACCCTCGGACCCCCCTGCATGCTCGACACATACACTCAGACACTACTACTTGTTCAAAGAATATAACACATACCCAACATTCTCCCACTTGTTGTTTTCTTTGCATATAGGGGGTTACAGGGTTACATAGTCAACAATCTAGGGCAACAATGCCCATGGATCCTCTACACCATGAGAACTTCTTAGTGCTCACCAATTTTGTTAATGAGTCTGCAACATTGTTCAAAGTGTCCACATTCATCATTGATACTTTATTTTCTTCAATCATGTCTCTCACAAAGTGATATTGAACATCAATGTGCTTTGTCTTTGAATGATAAGCAAGGTTCTTCGCCAGAAAAATTGCACTTTGACTGTCATACTCTATCCTTACATCTTGTTGTACCAACCCAATACCTGAACACAATATTTGCAACCATACTGCTTCCTTATTTGCATGAGTGACCACCATGTATTCAACTTATGTAGTTGAAAGTGCCACTACAACCTATCTTTTTCTCATCCAACTTATTGCTCCTCCAAACAGGTTAAACACATACCCGCTTGTAGATATCCTACGATCCAAATCTCCAGCCTAGTCTGCATCCACAAATCCATGTATATCGACCACTTTGTCCAATTCTGGTCTTCCTTCATAGCACAATCCATAGTTAGCAGTGCCACGCAAATACCTGAAAACCCTTTTTACTGCTATCCAATGCTCCTTCCCTGGTTTTGACATATACCTGCTCAAAACTCACACTGCAAGTACAATGTCCGGTCTAGTACAGACCATTGCATACATCAAACTTCCAACTACACTCACATATGGAACATGAGACATGTCCTCCTCTTCTTCATGTCTCTTGGGACACTGATCCGCAGATAACTTTACACCAACAAGAATAGGAACCTTGACCAGTTTACATTCCTACATATTAAACCTCTGCAATATTGTCTCGACATATTTTCTCTGATTTAACCAAAGTTTCCTCCTTTTCTGATCTCTTTTAATTTCCATGCCCAAAATGAAATTTGAAGCACCGATATCCTTCATGTCAAATTTAGAGGACAACTGAGTTTTCACATCCTCGATAATATCCTTGTTGTTTCCTATCAACAACATGTCATCCACATACAAGACCAAATAAATCAAGTGATCACCCATTAATTTAAAATACACACAGTGATCCTCTTTGCTTCTTGTGAAGCCAAGTCCCAACATATAAGTATCAAATTTTTGATACCACATCCTTGGTGATTGTTTTAAACCATACAGGGGATTTTTCAGCTTGCATACGAACTCCTTCTTTCCTTTCACAACATAACCTTTTGGTTGCTTCATATAGATTTCTTCTTCTAGATCCCCATGCAGGAATTTTGTCTTCACATACATATTTTCTATTTCAAAATCAAATGCAACAACAACAGATAACAAAAATCTTATAGAGGTTAACTTGACAATAGAAGAAAAAATCTCACCAAAATCAATTCCCTCAACCTGGGAATAACCCTTTGCTACTAATCGAGCTTTGTATTTCTCCAATTTTCCTTCTGCATTCAACTTCTTTTTAAATAGCCATTTGATGACAATGGGCTTTCTTCCAATTGGCAACTCCACTAGATCCCAAGCCTTATTCTTATCCAAAGATTCCATTTCTTCTTCTATGGCCCTTTTCCAAAGATTTCCATCCTCTGAATCCACTGCCTCCCTGATAGTTCTAGGATCATCATCAATAATAGACAAAGAATAATTTGAAAGGAAATCATATGGACTATACCTTTCCGGTATCCTTCTTTCTCAAACCGATCTCCTCAATACTGGAGTATGAGGATCTTCTTCTTCTGATTCATGTTCTTCTGTAGAGTCTGATTCATAATCCTTTAAATCAAACTCTATCTTTTATGGTTGTTCCTTGGTAGGAATTCATGTCTAACAACATCCTTCATTTATCTAAATACCACATCTCGACTATACACTACCTTCTTAGTTTCTAGTTTCCAAAGCTTATAACCTTTTGAGACCATCTTTATATCCAATAAAGATACATTTTTCAGCCTTCTTATCCAACTTACTCCTATTTTCCTTTGGAACATGAACATATTCATCGCAGCCAAATACCTTAAGATGTGTGAGAGAAGGTTCCTTACCAGTCCATACCTCTTGTGGAGTCATGTCATCCAACGCTGATGAGAGTGATCTGTTGACCAGATAACATGCAGTACCCACTACCTCTACCCAGAATTCTTTCCCTAACCTGACACCATTGAACATGCACCTTGCTTTTTCCATCAGCATCTTGTTCATCCTTTCTGCAACTCCATTCCGCTGAGGTGTATATGGAGTATTCTTCTGCTTTGCTATACCACATTTCTTACATAATTCTTCAAATTCATTCCCGTATAACACTCCTCCATTATCTGTTCTCAACACCTTAATTCTTTTCTCTGTTTGATTCTCAATAAGAGCCTTAAACTCTTTAAACTTGTCAAAGACTTCATATTTCTTCCTGAGAAAATATATCCAATTTTTCCTCGAGAAGTCATCTATAAATGAGACATAGTACACAAATTTTCCCAATGATGGGACCGACACATGTCCAAAAACATCACTATGAACTAGCTATAAAATTTCTTCTGCCCTCGTTGCACCAGAGGGGAATCTTACCCGATTTTGCTTCCCATATAGAAAATGTTCACAGAAATCAAAATCCAAAGAGAAGTTAGACATACCTTCAACCATACCTTTACCGTGTAGTAGTCTAAGACCCTTTTCTCTGATATGCCCAAGTCTTTGATGCCACAACATAACCTTTTCTCCAGAGACTGTAGCAGTTCTTTCTTCTTCAAATCCAATATCAGGAACAATGGAGCTATTACACACATCACTAATAGTGCTTCATAGCATATTATATAGAGTTCCAAGCCAAACTCCCTTCATCAACACCATTGCTCCTCGAACCATCCTGCAAGTTCCCTTTTCAAATATTGTTTTTACCCCTGCATCTTCCATTTTTCTTACAAAAATAAAATTTATGGCCATACTTGGGATGTGCAGAACACCAGGCAATGTTTTAATCCTTCCATCTATGAGCCTCAACTTGACCCTTCCTCTTCCTATGATTCTAGTTATCGAATCATTACCTAAGAAAACATTACCTCCATCATACTTTTCATATTCGCAGAACCACTCCCTGTGGGGAGCCATATGAAAGGATGCACCAGAGTCAACCAACCATGCCTCATGATCTGCATGTGTGCTTGAAGAGGCCAAGTACACATCCCCTCCTTCTTCCTTGGAGGTATTTTCTTCTATAGAAGAATATTCTTCAGATCCCTTATTTTTCTCAACTTTAGATCTACACTGCTTTTTGTAGTGCTGATCCAGATGGATATCGGTGGCCATCCACCTTTTCCAACTGGCTCAAAACAACGTTCTGACATTTTTGGCAATTTACTATTTTTAGCAGTTTTTCGGGTTCTGAACTTTTGGAGCCATTTTTTGGGTCATGGAATTTTGTCAAAAATGTTGTAGTCCTCGGATAGATATTTCCAACGAGCTATCATATGCCTAAAACGGAGATCGTATGCAAAAGTTACGACCCCGAGAAGTTGATGCACCAACTTACCCAAACGGGGCCCACATGACTTTTGGCGCTTCATCTCCTAGGGTTAGGTTTTTGGATGTATAGGACTTTTGGCATTCCCGTCTATTGTAAAAAAGGCCTTCCGAGCCTCATTGTAATCTTCTTCTTGTGAATGTGCACTGCTATCACATCTCTTCTCAGAGATAAGCCGCCACCATTCCAGCAAGCTTGTTTCCGCTGCATTTTACAGTTTCAGCTTATTTTGTTATTTAATAGAAAACCAGTTTTACTGTATCTCTGTTATTTTTGTGTTAAGTACCTGCTAATAATCGATATTCATTTCATTATGCTCATAAAATCCGGATCAAGTGCCCTTCGTTTCCACATCTCCAACATACCCTTACAATTTTTTTGGGAGATTTAGATCTACCCTTAGACTTAGATCTGCCATTTGAGAAATTATATCTATTTCTTTCCTGGGAACGTCCTCTTGCAAATAATGCATCTGTGCTATGTCCTTCCATATTTTTCTGTCTCATCTCCTCCGATAACAAGGATGAGACCACTTCTTCAAACTTCAAAGAAGTTGTATTACTACCTATGGCCACAACTAGACTATCCCACGAGTCTGGTAAAGAACACAACAAACTGATACATTTATCTTCATCTGAAATTTTAATCTCAATAGATACTAATTGACTTACCACAATATTGAAGACGTTCAAATTCTCTTCCATCGAGTCTCCATCTCTCATTCTCAGGTTACACAGCTTCTTCTTCAAGAATATTTTATTTACTAAGGAATTAGATTGATACAACTTCCCCAAATTTTCCAATAAATCCTTGGTTGTAGCTTCCTATGACACATTTAGTAATACTGAATTGTAGAGACATAGTCGGATTGTCCTCTTTGCCTTCCGATCCAAATTTTTCCAATCATCTACATAAGTTCCTGTAGGTGCAATACCTAGATCTACCGTGATCCACTGATCTCTGTCCACTGACATATATTCCATCTTGAGCTTCCACAAATCAAAACGTTTCCCATTAAACTTCTCAATCTCCATCTTCGAATTGCTTGCCATTTCTTTTCACCTGAAAAACAATACTGCAAATCTCCCACTGTAACAACGCTTATCACAGTCCCGATCCAAACCCTTGACCACAAAGGCGTCCCACTGAAGCCAATAAAGAGATGATACCAAATGTAAATTATAACCTTGTACAATATCTACTGCAAACAGATATTCAGAAAAAAACCAGAAAAGATACAATGGAAAATACAAACATTACACAGAGATTTTTCCCCTGGAAACCCAAACCGGGAAAACCAACATATTCTATATTCATTCATTGTGTTACAATGTTTACAATAAAAAATACATATAGGAGCTAGTGGAATCCAAAACCCTAGCCCAATGACCTGGATTAGTCCAAAACCCTAATTCCTTAACCGGAAATAGAAAAACCATCGGCAAAAACCATGTGCTGAAAAACCACCTAAATACATGACATGTTTCCCGAGGTAGGTGTCATGTTTCCCAAGGTAGATTTTTTTTTTTTTTTTTGTCTGGGGGCGCTTCCCTCGAACCCCCATGTGAGGGGCTCTGCCCCCCTTCAACCCTCCCTCTAACGCTCAGACACTACTACTCGTTCAAATAATATAACACATACCCAACAACCTTGACGCAGAGGTTGTTGTCTGCATTTCCTTTCATGAACCCTTGCTGCTGTAAATATCTGTTTAGTCTAGAATACCATGCTTTGGGGGTATTTTTGAGACAATACAAGGACTTCTTCAATCTGCAAATATAATTTTCATTCTCTGACAACTGAGATCCTTCTGGTTTCTCAATGTAGACTTCTTCTTTTAGATCCCCATTCAGGAAGACTGATTTCACATCCATCTGATACACTTTAATATTCTTGGAGCATGCACAAGTGAGGATCAATTTGATTGCTTCAATTTTGTCAATTGGGGAAAACGTCTCTTCAAATTCGATACCTTCAACCTAATTGTATCCTTTACATACCAATCTAGACTTGTTCCTGCTAACCTACCCATATTCATTCAATTTGTTTCTGAAGACCCACTTTGTGCCAAACACATTCTTGTACCTTGGCCTTGGAACTAATTCCCAAGTGTCATTCTTCTCTATTTGATTCAACTCTTCATCCATGGATTTGATCCATAATTCATCCTTGTTGGATTCTTCAAAAATACTTGGCTAAATCGAATATAAGAGTGCTAGGTGGAGTTTCTCTGTTGAACATATTCTTGTTCTAGTCTCAACTCTTGCATCTGTGTTCTCGATAATATGATTTTATGGATGATTTTTTTGTATTTGTTTGCTAGGTGTCTTTGGAGGTACTTGAATATCTTTTTGTGCTTTCTCTTATGGTTCTAACTACTTTTCTTCATATTCCCCTTCTTCTACTTCTTCTTCCTTTTCTTCTTCTTCGTGAACCTATTCCATTGACTCATTTTCTTCTTCCTTTATTTTTCATCTACTTGTCTCATCAAACATTACATTGATTCTTTCCACAACTTTTTTGAGCCTTAGATTGAAACATTTGTATACTTGTGCTCGAGTACCCAACAAGTACACCTTTGTCCACACAAGAATCAAACTTTTCCATTCTTCCATCTTCTCTTTTGATGTAGCACTTGCTTCCAAAAATTATGAAGTGTTTCACATTCACTGGTCTTCCTTTCCATAGCTCGTAGGGATTTTTATCACTATTTCTTTTGATCATTACTCCATTTTGAATGTGAGCTTATGTATGCACTACATGTGCCCAAAATACGTCTGCCAACTTGAAATCCATTAACATAGTTCGAGCCATTTCCTGTACTGTCCTATTTTTCCTTTCGATGACTCCATTCTGTTGTGGTGTCCTAGCAATGAATAATTGCATTTTTATCTCATGATTGTTGCAGAAATCCATAAATTCCTTTGAAGTAAACGATCCTCCATTATCCAATCTCAAACATTTTATTTTTGAATCTATTTCATTTTCAACCATTTCCTTGTATATCTTGAATTTCTCGAATGCTTCTGACTTCTTCCTGAGAAAATAAACTGTAGTAATCTTTGTATAATCATCAACCAATAACATAAAATAATGATAACCTTTCAACTCTTTTTTTCTAGTTGGTCCAACTAGATCAATATGCACAATTTCGAGCGACTTTGTTGTGGAGTATTCCTTTGACTTAAAGTTTTTCTTGGTTTGATTTACTTGTTGACAATGCTTGCATAAAGTGTTGGTTGGGTTTATGATCTGGGGAATTTCTCTGACTACCTCCTTTTTGTTGACTTTGACAAGATTGTCAAATTTTATGTGACCCATTCTTCTATGCCATATCTATACTTCATCTTCCTTTCCTAGACAAAACGTTTCATTTCCAATTTCACTTAATACATATATGTTTCTTGAAGTTCTTACAACTGTCGCAACCACTCTTCCTGAACTTGATTTTCTTCTCATATTTTTGTGAATCGAACACAAGTTTGCGACCTTGGTCACACATTTGACTTACACTCA
The DNA here is from genome assembly GCA_009831015.1 of Picea engelmannii. Lineage (NCBI taxonomy): Eukaryota > Viridiplantae > Streptophyta > Pinopsida > Pinales > Pinaceae > Picea > Picea engelmannii. The sequence continues at coordinate 114,426 of ML780673.1, forward strand.
AAACATTGTGTTTCATATCTTCCATTAGTAGAACATTCTTTGTCTTAGTATTCTTGTTTCCAATTCTAACTATGCCTCTTCCAATGATTATGGCCGAGTCTTTGTTTCAAAAGGAGATTGATCCATATCTTCAATTTCTCAATGTTAGAAACATGTTCTCATAACCTGTCATGTTCTTTGAACGACCACTGTCAACATACCAACCATGTTTCTTATGTTTATCTTGTAGAGAAAGTGTGCATTCTTCATTGTTGAACTAATTTTTCTTTCTTATCCATATTCTTTAAAGTTCATGTCTGTGACTGTTGTTATTTTGTTGTGATTCTATTGGAGGAATTGTCATTCTACAATATTTGGTCATGTGTCCAAAGTTGTTGCACTTGTAGCATTCCATCTCAGTACTCAAGTATTCAAACTTGTTGTAGCTTTTGTTCTATGTTTCACTGGGCTTTCTTGAATAATCATTTCATGCATAACTTTCACGGTTGTCTCTGTTCCTATTATTTTCTCTGCAATTCACAACCTTATGTCCAAAATTGTTACATGAATAAAATAAACCAAGAAAAATAGTTTGATACTTGGGATATGTAGATCTTCTATAATGAGTTACTCTTATGAACCCTTCTTCTTCTTGAGGCCTTCTTGTTTTTGATTGTCATTGATTTTGAAATATGAATCTTCTGGGTGGAGGAGTGTCTCTATGATCTTCCTTGTAAAACTTCTTGTCTCCTCTGACTGTCTCTACATATATTCTTGGTTCTATTTCTTGATATGTTGTTTTGGAGCTCGATCTCTTTTCTGTATGGTTGTATCTGTTGGAAGATTGGTTGTTTTACATTGATATCAACCCTAGTCATTGGTTGTAGTCATTGATGTCAACCCTAGCCATTGGATTTTGGACCCCACAGTTTATCAAAGTAGATAAACATGAAGGAAATTAAACATGAATATAAAACACCCATGGATGGATAGTATAAGTCATGCCGCTTCCGATGGTATGTGTCATGTCATGTGGATCCTCACAATTGAGGAGAAATGAATTTTTGAAGATGACAATGTGAATTGAAGCAGAAAATACATGTCAGCCCTAATGTTAAAAGGAAGTGACATAAAGGGTATAAAATACATATCATTATACATTCATTTTAACACACACACAAGTTTGTTAATTAACAAGGAGATATAATTCGAATTTAAGAGGAAATATGAAGTAAAGAAGGCCGAATTTCAAGGGAGGATGAAGTCTTTTGGTGATGTGTTCTAAGGTATGTTATTTATAGGCCATCTTACCATTTTTGCTATAATTTGTTTCTAGAATGATTCAAATGGTTAAATTTGGAGGCTATTGAGAAGACATATCTAGGTACATGTGGTAAAAATTTCATCTCTTTATTCGCTATAATTTTGGAGATACACTCTGTGGAAGATAGGGTTTTTGACTAGTCCTGAAGCTAGTCATAAATAGGTTTTCCAAGTAAAACAGTCATAACTTCTTCATAGAGAATCCAAAAGAAGTGAGACCAATTTCATTGGAAAGAGTACGGGCTATAGTGTCTTGTGTACAAATTTCAGAATCTTATGTTAAATATTGAGCATGGGGAATTCTGTACAAGTTTGCTTTCTTGAATAAACCAGAATTGAATAAGGTCTAGCATTTTCTCTATAAATCCTTTTCTAGGAGGATTAAAGGAGTGAAACTTGGAGGATTTTTAGAGAATATATTGAGTAATATTATCTACAAGGTCAAAGTATTCCAAGAAGTGAAGAATTGTAGAAGTTGAAGAATTCTCAGGAAGCATTATTAGTTTCTATGTGATGGTTGGTTGATGACGATAATTTAATGTAAAATTTTATTATCTCTCATATATTCTTGGGTGAAAGGAAGGGGCCAGGATGGAGAGTGTTGTAGGAAAATCTCCTTGCGGACAAGTAGATCGCCTCTAAGAGCTTGACCCTAACTCTAGACAGAAAATGCTTAACATGGTCACTGACTTCCTTTCAAATCTATCTAAACTAACACATGAGGAGGAAGGATAACAGAAGTACCTCTTTATCGACGTTTGTCCCTGCACACTCCTAGTTGCACTTCGATCCTTTGCTTCTCGCTGGACCCTGTGGACAAAGCAAGATACGAACACTTCCTACTCTATTGATATTAGCTTGAAAACAGATCTATCAGTTAATGACAAGATCGTGCAACATTAGACACAAACTAGAAAGAATCAGGCCAAGTGTGTCATATTAATGAGAATAACAACAACAGTACTTACAATCGTAGATGCGAATGCGACAACTTCGTCGAGTCCTCTTCGTCTAACCCTTGCCTGAAAGATCCAAAACCTGGAAAACAACAGCTTCACTGATCACTCTCCTTTGGCTGACTGTGTATTTTCTCCAAGATCATAAGTTTCATACCAACAGTTCTTCCCCCTTTCCACCATCATAGAGTCTGCTTATATAGGTTAAGAGGATCTTAACCTCTTGAGTTATCTTTAGAACAAGTTGGGAACTTCCTCCTCAGATCAAGGATCTCTTGATGAAACCAAGAATTCAAGCACAACTTCCTCCTAATCTCGAAAGATCCTCCCCTTATTCTCCTCAACGGGCCAACTACTACCTCAAATTAGGTAGCGCTCCCTTAGAAGGGGCATCAGAGCGCTGTAGCGCTCTCTGGTAAGCTATGGAGGGGCGCCAGTTCTCTCAAGATGAGCAACTCTCCTTCAGAGGGGGTAGGGGAGTGTTATAACGCTCCCTGAAGCATTATAAGGGAGCGCCAATGCTCCTAGAGCTGATATAGAGGAGCGATCCCCCTCAAAACCTCTGTTTCAGAGCTCCTTTTAGGTGTCAAGAGTTATTTGACTTCAGTAAACCAGTTCTTCTCCTTCAAACCAAGCATATGAGATGTTTTAAGTGTATCCTTAGTGTCGTTGGCATGGCAGTATGCTCAAACATCATTTGCGACACTTGCGACCAACTTGCGACACTTGCGAAAGTTGTAAGGAAGATGCGACACTTACGACAATTGAGAGGAACATGCGACACTTATCCAGCTGAGTAATTTTGATGTGTAACAGATTGCCCCCCAAAGTATGAAGTTAGAATATGTCAACTGATAACTGAAATACTTTGTAGACATCCAAGCAAGGGTATAGACTCGGAGAACCTGACGGAAGCTGCACACAAACATCCAACAAATATCATGACATATTTCAAAACCCAAGGTAGGCATACCTATGCTTGGGTGATCAAGACTTAGCAGGATATGGCCGCCATAAAATACACTGTGGATCCATAATTGTTTTGATAAAAAAGGTATAGCCACCAAAGATACAATGTGGATCTATACTCTGATGAATCAGACTGATCGTACCCACGAAGAATACACAGTGGATCTACGAGATGACAAGACATAGCCATGACCAATACAAAGTGGATCTATGTGACAATGTATGTGTTCTTTGTCCAATAGAAACTCCTTCGCAGCCTGGGCAAAACATATATCAAAGTGATTACTCAACCCAGGGTATTCTTACCAATCCCAATGCGGTACGATTCTAACCATGTGAATAGATGTCCTGATGTCGAACATGGTAGAAACCACTTGATTACCGATCAATGGTGTAAACCGTTAACAAGTGCGAGGGAGATCACCATTAATTTCAATGATTCCCAAGGTACCCTAGTACATCCCAGCGAATGTGAATGGATGAGCTGAAGACGAACACTTTGGCATCATTCGATCAGAGGTCAATGATGTAAACCTACTATTGAATGTGAGGAGGCCTGCCATTGAGGCATGCAGGTCCCAAAGTACTAAGTGGTTTCTAGGTCTAATTCCTGGATAATGTGTTGAAGTCGACAAGAATAGACTCGTCGAGGGAGGGCCTTGATGTATCCCCCATAAACGACATGAAATGGATATGGATATGTAATTGGTAGATCAAATGAACATGGACTGACACAGGTTTTGAGACACGATTTTTGGGATGGCTGACTCTCGAGGCAGATACTTCCCTTGAACACTGAGGCACAACAACAAAACATGACATGGACCAAGACTATGCAGTGGGTATCGTGACTTACGTCGGGTGACCCAAAGGAGTGAAAGGAACTCAAAGGATTGGCTCAGTGCAAAGGGTCAACGGATTATGATATGTGCAAATGACAAAGTACCATGTTCAAGGGAGACTCTAAGAAATGCTGGATGATGTTCTCAAGAGACTGCTTGGCTTACTCCTTCTAATTTTCCCCCATCCAGATAGATGAGTACCTCTTTTTTATTTAATGAGATCGAGGAAGATAACACATGCTCGATATAACTCACCTTCGGTAATTTCCTCTTCCTTTGTTTAACGAACTGGAAGAAGTAAGGGTTCGGTCCCATATGGGTCTATCAATGTGTGCTTTAACGAGTCCAAAGACAGAAAAATCGAAGGTTTTTCGGGATTATAGAGTTTGGAAAAACACTTAAAAGAGAACTCTCTCAGTTCCTTTTTCATACAGTAGTCCAACGAGACCGAAAAAGGGTTAAACTATCGCTCGAAAGATGCCCTTTCTGACCTTTTAACGAGTGTGAAAGGAAGCAAGGTCACTCAACAATCTTTTCATATTTAGAGAGTCTGAAAAGGGTTTAAAGGAGACTCCAGGGGGGTTCCTTTTTCGTGTGTTCATATCTGTACGGGTCCAAAAAAGAGATAAAAATTTACCAGGTTACGTTCTCATATTGTCAAGCTCAAGAACGAACTAAGACTATGCTCATGAGTGCGACAAGGTGAATAATCCATCAAGACTGCCAGGAAACCTGCGATGCCAAAACTACAGAGCAAGGTTTAGTGGAGCCATTAAATCGTTAGAGAAACCCAAAAATGACCATACCTTATAAAAAATGAAAATTTATAAATAATAATTGATTGAGAATTCATTTACCATTTCATTTTGCAAGGATTTTTGGAGAAGTGGAGAATCTTGTTTTGAAGCAAATCTTGTTTTTCTCGCTACCGGAGCTACGATCCACCGTTTTTCTCGCCGTTTGGACCAGGTAGGTGTCCATCTCTTGCTCTTTCAATTGCATGGTTTCATATTCATTTTCATAGCATGATTTATTTTAAAACACGAAGCCATAAGTCGCCCCAATTGGAACCAAATCGGCCTCTTTTAAAAATCAATGAAAAAGGGGGATTCTTTTACAAAAACTTCTTTAGAGAAGGGTAGTTAAGATGTCAATACCCTTGTGATCAATTAGACATGTCATTTTTAGTAAAAGAACTCACGAAAACATCTCCCCAAATGTCCACGTATCCCCCAAAGTCGTTTTGCATTTTTTAAAACGTTTTAATCATTATTTGACAAATGTTAGAGGGTATGGTGGTTTAAAAGAGTGAGTGGTTTCTTTTAGATGGTGTGGGCATCTTATTTTATGTTTTGAATTGCTTTTGAAAATCGCTGAAATTGTAAAAACGTGGAAATAACGAATTTCTTAATTTTTTGTTTTGTAGGTAAATTCGACAATCATGATTGAATGGAAAGAGAGGGAACATGAGATGGATGATTTAGCCTCTTTACGGAGTCCTCGTACGCGGGCCGCTTTGCGAGCTTGTGGCTTGCTCAAGTTCTTCAAATTACAAAAAATAAAGAGAGAAGTTCTATTGCTCGAGTATATGATTGGCCTCTGGGACGTTATGGAACAAGGGTTCCGAATCGACACACAACTTTTGACCATTGAGTTAGAGGACGTGTACTTTTTGACCGGCCTCTCGAAAAGAGGGGTCCCCTTATCTTTCACTGGGTAGAGGGCGCTACCTGAACAAGTGGACGTGTATCTGGCACGCCACTGCATCCCAGGAGTGAGGTTGGTAGGGGGCAGGATCCCTATCAAGGATATTTGAGATTTGCCTCTCCGGTCTATACTATTCGCTATCACCAGCGTGACAGGCAACACTAGTGCCCATCTGGCATCGAGATCATAGGCGGCTTACGGTGTTCAGTGTTTGGAACCAACACTATTCAACTGGAGTGCAATGTTCCTTCGAAATGTGAAGAAACAGATCTCACGGTGCAGGACTGGAGAGAAGCAGTTCGGCTATGGCTCGTTTTTAGACTCATTTTTTCTAGAGCGCATCCCTCAGCTGCAACCTCAGATAGCACTGGCGGTACGACCAGTGGATGAACCTAGGATGGAGAGGTGGACTAGTCTGTCTCCAAGGCTAGTTTCAGAGTCAGAGTTCCATTTCACTGGTGATTTCTTTGCCTGGCTGAGATGATAGTACCTTTGGATAGAGGACTTCCCGTATGCCGATGTAGACTTCCGCGGGAGCATGGACTTGATTTTGCCCGCAGGGGAAGACTAGGATGAGTCAGGTAAGAGATTGAGCCATACCTTGTCTAGTTTTTGTTTTTAAGTTTTTGATGTATATATATATATTTTTTTTGGGGGTATGTAAAAGAGTTTTAACAGATGTATTGTTTCCAATATGCAGACAAGGGAGTAGTGCGCCCGACTGATATACCGGTACCAGGATGTCACAGAGGCATCCCGATCGCAACAGATCCAGTGGTACCAGTAGTAGGTCTCCGGGAGGTTGAGAGAAACCTCCAAGGCCTTACAATGGGAATCCCTCCTCTGTGGAGGGGGGAAGTGCCTTTACATCTGCAGCGACACACTGTAGGAGTACTGGAGAATATCAATTTTTTGTTGAGGCATGTAGTGCGCGCAGTAGTGTGTTACTCACAGCACAATGTAGTGTGGGGATATTAGAGTCTCTCCGGTGATCATGTTTTGTATGCCTTGTCAGGCGATGTTTATATGGGTGGAAAGGCCCAATATTTTTCTCTTCTACATACTTTTTGATGTAATGCAAACATTTCAATCATGCCATATATATATACAGTTTCAAGCTTTTATGATGCCAATGATTTATACATGATGATGTCTGTGATGTGTTTTAATTTACATGTAATGTACAGTTTTCTTTTCCTTAAATCTTATATGTGGGAAAGATACCGATCCATGATGTAATTAGCTAACACATCTGAAACACTATTAAATTCTATCGGAATGTGTCTATATTCAATATAATTGAACATTCGTTCGAGACGGCGAACTTGCAAGTGTAGACGTAGCAGGATAGGACTACGGATAGCGTAGATGCGGTTGAGTCGATAAACCACAAGTTGGAAGTCTAAGTAGACAATGATGCGAGAGACACCTAGAAAGGAGGCTTGGGTCAACAGTCCAATGACAACGTGATATTCTCCCATATTGTTGGTTGCTGGTCCTAAACAGATACCTCCTGATCTCACCACCTCATCAAATTGGAAGATAACCCAAGCTGCTGAAGCAATGTTCCAGGTATGTCGGTTAGCGCCATCCACGAACCCAAAAAAGATAGGAAAGGAAGACGTCATCTGCGCATAAAAACACAGGCACAGTCATGAGTGGCAATGGTAAAGACTCGAGCACACGAAAGAAGTAGACACACCAAACTAAATACAATAATGTACAAAGTACAAATTCTAGGTGATCTAGGCATAGTACTTCTTAAGGTAAAGCCCATTTCGGGGCTCTCCTAGGGAAATTCCATCATGATCAACTAATTCGTAGGCACCTTTATGTAAGACACGCTTCACGATGTAAGGACCGTGCCACATGGGTTCTAAATTTGCTGTCCCCAATTTATCATGAGCTTGGTCATAAACGAACGACTAAGTCTCCTTCTGCGAAAGTCCGAGGGTGGACGGATTTGTCATATTGACTTTTAATTCGTTTCTGATGTGCCTCATTGACGAGAGAAACATCGCAACGCATTTCGTCCAGTTTGGATAGATATAAAAATCGTTCTTCTTTGGAAAAAGTATGGGGCAAGAGTTCTAATTTCAGTTTGAGTGATGGAATCTCACACTCGATTGGTAGGACGACTTCAATGCCATAGACCAACTGGAAAGGAGTAAATCTAGTTGAAGTTTTCACGGAAGTGCGACAGGCCCAAAGAGCGGAGAACAGTTGTAAATGCCATGATGTTTTGCTTTCCCCTACCATGCGTTGGATCATGGTTTTTAGGACTTTATTGATAGCCTCAACTTGTCCGTTTGCTTGAGGGTAGTAGGGGGATGAGTTTTCATGGCGAAAACCCAATTTGACATGTAACTCGCTCATCATCTAGTTTTTGAAGTGTGTGCCATGGTCAGTGACAATGGCACGTGGTACACCAAAACGAGTTATGATGTGGTTGAAGAGGAATAGAGCTATAGTACGACCATCATTCAGGAAGGTAGGCATAGCCTACACCCATTTGGTGAAGTAGTCGACGACGATGATGATGTAACCATGCCCCCCGGCTGAGGTAGGCTTACACTGCATGAAATCGATACCCCATTTGGCGAAGGGGCCAATGGCGATAATAGGGTGCAGCGTGGTAGGGTGGATGCATGACTTCTTGTTGAAGATTTGGCAAGGTGGACATTTTTTGACGGCCTCGATGCAATCTTTGAAAATCGAGGGCCAAAAGTAACCGACACGTAGGATTTTTTGGGCTGTGGCCATCCCGGAAAGGTGACCTCCACAAGCGCCAAGGTGACAATCGTTTAAAATGCGTTCAACCTCTTTGTGAATTAAACATCGTCGAAGGATGGTGTCAATACCCCAATGATACAAGGTGTCGTCGATGATGAGATAACGAAGAGAGTGGTGACAGAGCGTCGATGCTCTTCGCGAGAGATGTTGGGCTGAAAACGTTGAGTTTGAAGGTAGAGGAGAATGTCTCTGTACCAAGGGTCAGAGGTGCTGATGAGGAAGAGAGATTCATTGGGGAGAGAGTCTCTAGGTTCAATGTTTTCATCGGCACGAGGGAGAGCACATATGAGCTCGGCAAACACCAAGGATTTTTTGGCTTTAGCCTTTGTGAACTTGAGATCGAATTCTTGGAGAATCACGATCCATTTTGAATATTTTCCCCCAAGTACTTGACGTGTCAAGATGTGATACATTGGGTTGGAGTCCGCGATTACCGTGGTGGTGCATAATAAGATGTAGTGGTGGAACCTTTGGACAATGATGATGACTGCTAGAGCCAGTTTCTCGACATGCGAATATCGAAGTTCAGGTCCAGATAAACTCTTGCTCAGATAATAAATCACATGTTCTTCGCCGTGGGGGTCTTCTTGAACTAACACCATTGCGATGGTGGAAGTAGAAGTGGCCAAGTAAAGGATATAATCCTTTGTATATTCAGGGGGATGTAACAAAGGTGCATGGGTCAAAGCATTCTTAAGAGTGTCAAATAACCGTTGAGCGGTGTCATCCCAGATGAAAGGGACGTTCTTTTGTAATAACCGCATAAATCCTTTAGTGATCTCGACATAATTGTAGATGAAACGACGAAGAAATTTTGCTTTTCCTTGCAAACTCTGGAGTTGGGTTAAATTGGTAGGTGGGGGTAAGGCTAAGATGGCCTTGATATTTAAGGGATCCACCTTGATCCCATCTTTAGAGACAATGAAGCCGAGGAGTCGACCAGATTCGACAACGAAAATGCATTTGTGTGGGTTCAGACAAATGTGGTAGAACCTACATCGCAGAAAAATCTCACGTAAATGATCAATGTGATCGAATCAATTTAGCGAATGTGCGGGTAAATCGTCGAGATATGGTTCTACTATGTGTTTGATGTCATGAAAAGCATATGACATGGCTCGCTGGAAAGTGGCTCCAACATTTTTAAGGCCAAAAGGTAGCTTTCGGTAGGTGAAATTTCCCCAAGGGAAGATGAAGGCTGTCTTGTGTTGATCAGTAGGCAATATTTCAATCTGGTTATATCCAAAAAAGCCATCCATGAAAGAGAAGATTACGCTCCCCGTGCAATTCTCGATGATTTGGTCGATGAAGGGTGTAGGGTAGTTGTCCTTGGGACAAGCTTTGTTGAGATCTCGATAGTTAATGCAAACACGGATGGTCGCTTGTTTCTTAGCAACTGGAACAAGGTTGGAGACCCATTCGGTTAAAGGGAGGGGATAGATGAAGCCAGATTTTAGAAGTTTTTTAACTTCTGCCTTTATAGCTGTGATTTTCTTGGGATGAATCCGGTGAAGCTTTTTCCGAACCGGTTTCACGTCAAGGTAGGTTTTGATTTCATGTACGATGATTGAAGGGTCAATCCCTGGCATTTCCTCGTAACTCCATGCGAAGACATCACGAAAGTCCTTGAATAAAGTGGTGTAAGAAATCACTTCGTCGGGTGTGCAATTAGCACCAAGGTTGATATTTTCCACGACATATTCTTTGATTTAAATGTCAATCGTGATTGTGGTGGAGATGTTACCCATGTTCCCCTCGGAGAGAGTATCTTGTGTGAGGATAGGAGATTGCGGAGCTTGGGTAACATCGGGAGGGAAGACAGATTGTATGTCTTGGTGGATTTCTTCCAAAGGCGGAAGAAAAGAGGATCGATGGTGGTTGTCATCCCAGGGCAGATCGTCAATACTTAGCATTTCCATAATTGATTCGTCTGAAGGAAAAATGTGGGAAATGTAATCAACGGTAGATGATAGGGAATCCAACCATGAGGGCACCGAGTAAGTATCGGGTGCCAACGAATGTGAATTTTTGGAAGAGGGAGAGGTAGATTGAATAGTTACATATGCGGCCTCGGCTCGGCTAATAGACATAGTGCCATCAAGCACATCGAATTCCAAAGGACTAGGCACAACCCAAGGGTCAGATGATGCCAGGGATTGATAAGGCATAGTCGAAATTATATTGACAATGACAATATGATGTGCAGTAGGTGGAAGTGGTGTAGGGAAAGTGCCCATGAGGCTAGAATCTTTCAATAAGCCAACACCAATTCTTTCATACGTAACCGGGTGGTCTCCCAGAAAAGGAATGTTGATGGTAGCAGGGATGCGAGCGTCAGGTGTACAGAAATCAAGCTGATCGATGGTAACAATTTTGCCTTGATGGGGGAATTGTACACATCGAAACACCAACGAGGCGACGACAGTCATAGCGTAGAACCAACTTCTTCCAAGTAGAAGGTTGTAATCGAGGGGAGCATCTACCACCTCAACGTCAATAGTCACAGTTTTTCCACCCAATTGAACGGCTAAGGATTGTAATAATCCGTGAGGATGAAAACCTCATCCATAAAAGGCGCGTAACATGGTAGCGGACTTGTTAAGGGCTGGTGATTTCAAGCCTTTCCAACAGGCTAGAGACATGACACAGGTGGAGGCTCCCTCATCTAGGATAGTTCGGTGGATTTGTTGATTGTGAACAACAACATCGATTTGGAAAGCTAACTGGTGGGAGAGTCGCAGTTGATGATCGTCCAGATTAAACGTGATATTGTTTGATGACTCAGGATCAAAAGCGTCGATGCCGGCTAAGAGTGTTCTACATTGCCTGAGGCAGTGTTGTAGAACTTCCAAGGCGGACATGGCACACGGGGCTTGGGCCAAATCCTCTACAATGTTGTAATTTTGGGCCGCCTGTGAATTAGGATTGAAGGTAGATTTCTGGATAGTTCTCTTAGGAGGGCATAAGATAGAGTCAAACAAAGGTTTCTCGATCTGGAGTGGCCCGGATGGGGGGCTAATAGATGGAGTATTGACGGAGGATGGAAACGGGTCTGACGGGGAACCGTTAGCAGTCTTCGGTTTAACTGGTGTGTCATATGTCGCAGAGCGAGTAGTTAAATTAACTCTGTTAAACATGCAAATGTGGGAAATTATTGAGGCCTCATCATGGGGTTGGTTGGAACTGCCTCCCGACGTGGGGGTTTGCACAACCAACGATTTTTGCTGCGGAAAAGGCTGAGTGAGCACAGTAGGTTGGGAATTTCCCTTGAAACGTTTGGCCACTTCATCGCGATGTGGGCACTCTCGAGTGTAGTGATCATCGCCACAAATGAGACATGGGAATTTCAGTTTTCATTGTGGTTGTTTTCCAACAGCAGGGGTTTACGGTTGGGTCTTGGGTTGTTCGTTGTTATTGTTCTTCTTTGGTTTGTTTCTCGCTTTATTCTTGCCCCCAAGTTGTTGTGAAGGGGTTGACTGGACCGCATTCACATTAGAGACCTGATTTTGAGGGGGGGTAGAAGAGGGTGCAGTCAGATTGGGAGCAGCCGTCGAAGTGGGTCGCTGGGTTGTTCCAGTAGACTGGGTAGTAGATTGAGTCTTGACGGAGCCAATAACTCCATCCGCATGTGAATCAGTCGATGGTTTGGATGGATCGTTAGTGGCATGGGTGGCATTCGGTATCAACTCATATAGAGTACCAGATTGTGAATAGACTAAGTCTAAGTACTGAGCTCGAGCAATGGCTTCTTCCTCGGTGACGACACCGCCCATGGAAACATCACGAGCAATTTGGGGTAATAGTGATTTCGTGAACCATTCTGCTAACAATTGGTCAGGAATGACCGCTTTGATTAGCCTTCGTCGTCATCTCCATTCATGGATATGATCGGAGATATGTACCGAAGTTGTCTGACGAAGGGAGGTTAATAGTTCAGTACCCATCTCGTATCGAATGGGTAGTTGGAAGTGCATGAGGAAGGACATGGTGAGGGAGTTGAAATTGTGAAAAGATGTGCGTGGTAATTCAATGTACCATTTCGCTGTGGAACTCGTAAGTGTTCGTTGGAAAAGATGCAAACAAATCGAATCGTCCATGAGGGAGTTGGATGAACACCACAAATGGAAGGTCATCACGTGGTTGTTCAGGTCTTCTCCGGACTTTCCGTCGAATTTTGGGATATCAGAAGGGAGTTTAGCTGGAATAGCTGGCCAAACCAGAGAATGATAAATAAGATCATTCATTAACTGAGACAAGTCTAGAAGGTCCAGGGTAGCTAGAAAGGGTAGTTGTCGGTTAACCTGTGGGTAATGCTGGTGTGGTAGTGGGACACCAGTGGGGCCCAATACTGGGTTATGTGGATAATTATAACTCATGGGCCCTCTCATGTGAGGTTGTTTTTAACCAAGGTACATAGGATTTGAGATGTTTTGAGAAGTATGTATAAGGGGAGGATGACTGGATGGGTTTTGCGGGTTATAGGGTGGGTTTGGCATTTGTCCATAAGGGGGTTGTTGCGGAGTTTGAACATTTTGTCCCGTGGAGGCATGTGGGTTTCCTTGAAAAGGGATGCTCCATGGGTTGGGTATGGCAGACACATTTTGTCCTTGTGGTTGATGATAGGCTCCGGATTGAGGCTGCCCCCCAGCGTGAGGGTGCCCCCCGAATGGAATTTGTACTCTGGTGGGAGGATGGACCCTAGCATTAGGGTTCCCTCCAAATGGAATTTTTCTACCGGTGGGAGGATGCCCCCTAGTTTGAGGTAGAGTTCCCGGGATTTGAGAGCCAGACATAAATGACTGATTGGTACCGCCAAGCGGATTAGGACCACCAAGACCAGTCCCTTCGGGTTGTGGGATGGGTATAGAACTTCCCTATATAACTTGGGTAGTAGTTTGGGAAGTGGTGGTAGCAGAAGCATTCAGTGCCCTGAATCCAAAAGGGAGTGTAGGTCTTGGTGTTATAGGGGTGCCAATCGGAGCTTGATTGACTATCGTGTTGTCGACGGGGATAGTCAGAATGTGTGGGACCATTGTCGAATTGGCCGTCTGGAGGGGAATTGTAGACCTTGGACCAACGGATGGTGTGTTCGGACCAATGGTTGGTGTGGCTATAAAAGCGGTGGTACCGGTGAAATGATTTGGGGGTACTGTGTAGGAAAAAGATGCATTGGCACCTTCCCCTGTTCCATAAAGATCTCGCACCAAGCGTGGTGGACTTCAAACCATGTCAACAGTCCAAAAAGGGTCGTTGGATGTTATAACCCTAAATTGCACCATCCATGCTTACCTGGCATCAGGCCAACTCATTTCCCTTCATTGCCAAAGCCATGCTGAACAAACTCCTTAAAAAACCTCTTAAATCAAGTAACCCATGACCTAAGCCATTACTGGGCGCGTTGGAACGCTGACAGGCCTTATACTACACACGTTGGAATGCTGGCTGGCCCATTACAACCCACGTTTACCTAACAAAGCAAAAAATCAGGAAAGTTGCCGACGAAACGAAAAGATTTGGGTGAGTTAACTGGAACTCCCGACCATGCATGGCTGAGATTTCGTCTAAAACCCTAGCTCCTTCTAGCCTATAAAAGAAGGGGTAGGGGTACTATTCAAAGGAGGAAAATCATAGCAAAGAAACTCTGCCCAATTGCCGAATCCGTTTTGTCCCAACCCTTTAGCCTTTTCTCAAGCTTTAGGAGAATTCAAGCAAAGCAGTTGGAGGACAAAGAAGAGGAGGATCCCAGGATCAGGATCAAGGAACGGTGACCGATCTCTATAATCATTGTAAGTTGATTCATCTTGAGATTAATAAAAAGATACTTTTCCCATCCCAAATACACAAGTCTTATGTGTTTCATTTGATTTATGTTTAATCTCTAACCCTGTAGTAGAAAAATAACATGCATGCATAGTATTTTTGTCTTGATTGCAGGATCGTCTTTGGAAGGAGCAGCAGAAGCAAGGAGATAAAGCACAACAGAGGATCTACACCAACCGTCGATAAAAAGGTTAGTTTGGTTGTATCCTTGTTTGCATGTGAAAAAAGGGGTTTTAGGTTTGGGGTAGAAGGTTAACAGTAATTTCTGAAGGGTCATGATTTGCATGCAAGTTTAAGCCCTAGCTTGTTAGTCCGTAGGGTATAATTTCCCAACAATAGAATTGGCGACTCCACTGGGGAGATTTACTCTTAGGGTTTCCCGGATTTAGTTAAAGGTTCTTGGGTAGTTCAAAGAAGTTGAGTTTTTTGTTTCTTTGTTGTTTTTGTTTTCTGTTAGGTCAAAAGCTAGCAGGGAACCTGGTTATCAATACCAGTTTTTCCTTGACTGTGGCTTGACATTTATTATTGGGACACACAGAGGTACACACGGCCTGCAGAAGGCCTGCTCACGTGTAACCCGCACCATAATCTTCTGCATCCCACGTTTGAACACTTTCTGTAGTGGTTTCAGTGCGTGTAGTATCCAGAAAGTTAGAGAGGCAGTCTCCTCTTCCTTGTCAGAAGTTTACCTTCTCAGGGGGCTTTCTGGATCCTATCTGGGTCTTGCTGGTTTACTGTCTTGTTTTCAGTCTGCTTTATTGTGTTTGATTTTGCATTTAGTTTTTCCTTTTCTGTTAAAATAGAAGCATCCAAGCCTTTTGGAGACCCTGGTTGTCAATACCAGAGGCCTTTTTCAGGTCTGGGTTGCCTGTGTGTTGTTTTATCTTATCCTTTATACAGACCCGCGGCCTATTCAAGTCTAGCCTGCGGGTACCTACGCGCTGTTATAGCTCAGCACGCGTTTGCACACATGCTGTTTTGGTGACAGTCGCGGGCTTGCTTGGTAGCTTTTCAGCTTGGGTGGGGCAGTCATCCCCTCTTGTGGTGAGAAGAGCTCCTCTCAGGGGTTTAGAGTCTGGGGCTACACAGTCAGCAGGTTAGGGCATCTTTTCCTTGGCCTGTGTTTTTAGTTGATGTGTTGATAGAAAAGACAAAAAAGAAAAAATTATTTGTTTTATGGTTGTCAGGCTGCTAAATTGAAGATTTWAATGACCTGAAACACTAAATTGTCAAACCAGGGTTGGTAAACTTTGAGCTGATACACAGTATGTGCAGGTAAGGCTTTAGTCTCTATCTGAATGCTATCCTTAGAATAAAACACACACTTATTCTGAGAACTTGAATCTTAATGACTATCTCAAAGCTTAGCATTTCCTATTTAAGTCATCAACAGAAAACAATCTTGTGCTCAAATGTTGGTACTGCTATTTCTATTCAAAAGTGTGGTTCCAAAAGATTATTTTACCTCTATGTCCAATCATCTACCATCATCATTTCTATTCAAGTCATGACACAAAGAGTATTTTCAAAAGTGCATTCAATCTGGTCATCAAAATGAATCTAAAGCTGTCTACAGGAAAACATAGTACTTTCCTACTTACTGGTACCAGGAGCTCCCCTTTGATTTAACTGTAATCTAACTGTTCTAAGTAAGCAGGATAACTAACTGTCTAACAAAGCAAAGTTCATGCCAATTCTAAGTTATGTTCAAATCAAAAACTGGAAGCCAAACAAACCACACTCATACTCTAAACCCTACAGGCATTAGTTATGCATTCAATACTCAACAATGTCAAAGATAACAGTACGCTGGAACGATTCAGTTGAGGAATAAATGAACACAACTTTGAACGAGTCAATTCTGAAACTTTAAACTATCGTGTAAGCAAACACTAACACACTATGATGAACTAAAGCTATGATAAACTAAAGCTAAATCTATGAACGTTAATCTACCTCGTATGCAAGTTCTAAAACACTGAAATGAACTAAAGCTATGACAGCATAAAAACTAAATCTATTGACAGAATAAAGCAACGGCTTGCACCGGTTTGGCGGGCCCAACCAAACGGCACAAACGCTGTTAGTAATAACCAGAGCCGACTAGATCATTCTATGCAAATATTGTATAATATTTACGCTCCATTAACTCAAAAGAGAATGCTTCAAATCGTATATCAGTTGAATACCATAACGCAACAACAGTCTTTATTCAAAAACATAGGTTCACGGCATAACATAGTCCAACATAATCTAACCCGTTCTCAGGAGTGATCCCGGGTTTATATATAAAAATCCTACTATTCATAACAGTCGAAAACAAAGATGCATAAAAACAAATAGATCCCCGATCCGAGAATAGTCTTGGAATCAAGTTTTAAAACGTATTTCACATCTTTGTGACACGTAGTGTCACAAAGTGTGAACGATGAAGAATAATCAATCAAGTTTTATCATTATGCCTTCAAGCACCCTGTGGCGATGAATCCAGCTGTCATGCGAATCTCTCTATCTCCCATTCGAACCATAACGCACACCATAATGCACAGATCTCGAGCGGATCCATTGGTACCTCCACGGGTAAGAGTTGGTACCTGGTACCGACATCCTATTCCAAAAATAGAAGTGGTACCTAACCCAAGCGATATTAGTTCCAATACCAATTTAAAGCATTAAAGTGCATAAAAATAGCTTGAAATGCAAAGGTACCTTAGGTAACCCCATTGAATGGTCGAGAGATGTCAATTATGTCAAAACAAGGCCAAAAGGGTGGTACTGGTATATAAATGGAGGTCTGTGGCATATAATGTGGGCAAAAACATGATCAAAATCGGGGACCAACAATGGTTTTTAGACAAGTGTTAGAATTGGTGCTTTCTTGATTGCTTTTGTGCATCTTTTCTCTGGTTTGTTGCAATCTGCGCTTTAAGCCAAAACTTTATTTTGTTTTCTTGGTTTTGTGCTTGTCGTCATTTTTCCTTTATTGCTTCATTTTGCAATTAAATAAAAAAAAAAAATCTCTTTGTCATTTTCTTCTTGGTTTGAGGATTGTGTTGTTGCATCAGTAGCTAGGAAGAAGTCTCGTTTCGTAAGTTCTTGCACTGCATTTAGAGTATAAGTAGCTCATAGATCTGAGTGAAATTACTTGGTGTTTGTTGTATGAAATCTTAGGAAAGTTGAAAAGAAAAGATTTCTTTCTTGTTGAAAAGTTGCTGGTTTTTGCATTGTTTGTAAAATATTTTGTTTCCAAGCATTTCTTGTTCATTTTGCTTTGAGTCTTTTACACACCATCAGTTTCACTTTCATACCTTGTGACTTAAAAATCCCATTAAAAGCAACTCTAATTAAAATTAACTAGATTTTTTGTTTGAAGGGTGCATACACTAGCTCAGGACTAGGGCCTTGGAATAGGTTGGAGCGTAAATTCTCCAAGGCCACTCAAACCAAACATTGGAGTCTGTCAATAGGGAGTGTAGAAGTCTAGTTACAAAAATTTATCCGAGACCCCCCTCTAACACAGGGGTTAAACACGAAGTCGTGTAAGGAAAGGTAGCGGAGATAACCCCTCCAAAGCTGGACCGAGCGTAGTGGAGAACACATATAGAGGATTTGTTAATGGATTCCGTCGTTTGCATTTGCCACGGGGATTCGTGGGTCTCGAATCCATTCGAGGTCCTCAGTTGTCTTCCAGACCATTTTCTCTCGATACCCTTGACAAGTTTCAGGCTTGATACCCTGCTCATTGTGGTCTACCCGACTATCGACTGTACATGCCTGGTGACTGTTCACGTGCTGGCAAACTAGTTGCCAATATTTTCTAGGGGCATACACGGGTGACTGCGGGGGTATACCAAGGTATCTAGGACAGACATCGGGCCATGCTTTGCAGAGTATACCTGGAGGGTGCTTTCGTATTCGAGTTGCACTTGCACCGGTAAGTTTCTCTAGTGTTGGTTGTTGTAACTGTTCTTCCAACTAGTTTAGTGCTTGCTTGATTTATCTTCTAGGGGCTTTCTTTTAGTGAGTGTTACTGTTTGTTCGTGTAGAATACCT
>ML780673.1:143488-182936 GCA_009831015.1 Picea engelmannii
TAATTTTATTCCTTTTTCGGGCCCGAGGGACTAAATTTACGAAAAAGAAACCCCCCCGGAGTCCATAGTTAAGCTCTTTTCAGACTCCCTAAAATTGAAAATATTGCCGAGTGACCTTATTCTTTCACACTCGTTAAACGGTCTAGAAGAACATTCCTGACGGAGTCCATAGTTAATCTTTTTTCAGACTCCTTAAAATTGAAAAAATAGTCGAGTGATCTTGTCCTTGTCACACTCGTTAAAATGGTTTTGAATTGACATCTAGTCGGTGCTAGTTTACCCCTTTTTCGAACCGACAAGACTATTGTCGAAAAAGGTACCCCAATGTAGTTTCCTTTTATGATTTTTTAGACTCTCTAAACATGAAAAATCACCGAGCTTACCTTCTTTGGGCTCGTTAAACTTACATCGAAGGACGTTACCATTGTGTGTTCTATCAACCGCATTCACATCCTTTACCCATCAACTTCAGTACAGTTTGCTTTTGCGTCTTAACACCTTTGGCCACTGGAGGATTTTTCCTGAGTATGGTTTCCCTAGAACATCAGTCTTGTCCTTGTGCCTTGAGCTTGTATGTTTTCCGTACTCGTTCCTCCACTGTAACGTAATATTCCTTTATTCTTTTTCAAAATCGTTGAAAAGAACAAAAAAATCAAATATACCCCAAAAAGAGGATGGGAAAAGTATTTTCTTTATTGGCAGCATTATGAGTTGCCCTTGGATAAAGAACATCTATCCGTTTGATTCATCAGACTTTGGGATGTAGTACGACCTTAGGAAGCTTTTCTCGCTATCTTGAGTTGTGTCCTCCACCGTTTGGTTACTCTTCCAAACATATGGAGAGTTTGCATTGCCTCCTACTTTGTAGACTTATGATTAACAGATATGCTGCCTGAGTCTTATAACTTGTCATGCTATTTTCCAAGGGAAGTTTATTAGTTAGCCTAAGTCGACCCCTCTGCAATATGTCTCTTGTCTGCATACCCGACCATCCTGAACGTCCAGTCAAGTCTTTGTTCGAAATCACTGAAGCCTTCAGTCCGATCATCAAGATTATCAAGTCCATAACCGACGAGCCATCGAAGACCTCTGGGTAGTGCAGTCGTACATTCATATTACACTCCTACCCGAGTTTTAGAAGATTTTGAAGTTGGTGCTCGAGCTCTAAAGTACATCCATCAGGCCGAATCAACTTCTGAGAGATGGATACTTTCTATGTATATCTTTCTGATTTTGAGATATAGATCCACTGTGTATTGTTCACGGCTACTCTTTATAGTTGTTTGACAAGGATCTACAGTGTATTTGATTGGTAGCCATGGTTCTGACTTATCTCGAGCATGGGTATGCCCGCCTCGGTGAGATATTTGATATTTTTTGCAGACGGCACCTCCTGATTCCTGATTCTTGGGCTCACTCATTCAACATATTAGTACAGATTGGTAAAGAATTGGTAATGTATTTCGGCCATCGGATGCTCTTCTGACCGCACACATTAGGGGGCATCTGTTATAACCCTAAATTGCACCATCCATGCTTACCTGGCATCAGGCCAACTCATTGCCCTTCATTGCCAAAGCCATGCTGAACAAACTCCTTAAAAAACCTCTTAAATCAAGTAACCCGCGCCCTAAGCCATTACTGGGCGTGTTGGAATGCTGGCAGGCTTTATACTACATGCGTTGGAACGCTGGCTGGCCCATTACAGCTCGCGTTTACCTAACAAAGAAAAAAATCAGGAAAGTTGCCGACGAAACGAAAAGATTTGGGTGAGTTAACTGGAACTCCCGGCCATGCATGGCCGAGAGTTCGTCTAAAACCCTAGCTCCTTCTAGCCTATAAAATAAGGGGTAGGGCTACTATTCAAAGGAGGAAAATCATAGCAAAGAAACTCTGCCCAATTGCCAAATCTGTTTTGTCCCAACCCTTTAGCCTTTCCTCAAGCTTTAGGAGAATTCAAGCAAAGCAGTTGGAGGACAAAGAAGAGGAGGAGCCCAGGATCAGGATCAAGGAACGGTGGTCGATCTCTATAATCATTGTAAGTTGATTCATCTTGAGATTAATAAAAATATACTTTTCCCATCCCAAATGCACAAGTCTTATGTGTTTCATTTGATTTATGTTTAATCTCTAACCCTCTAGTAGAACAATAGCATGCATGCGTAGTGTTTTTGTCTTGATTGCAGGATCATTTTTGGAAGGAGCAGCAGAAGAAAGGAGATAAAGCGCAACAGAGGATCTACACCAACCATCGATAAAAAGGTTAGTTTGGTTATATCCTTCTTTGCATGTGAAAAAAGGGGTTTTAGGTTTGGGGTAGAAGGTTAACAGTAATTTCTTAAGGGTCATGATCTACATGCAAGTTTAAGCCCTAGCTTGTTAGTCCATAGGGTATAATTTCCCAACAACATTGGCTAAAGGGTTTTGAGAAGACCCTGCCGGGAGGTCAGAAGGATTAACGACAACAAATTCTTCGGCGGAATTCAGGTGGAGGATCTCTCATTCGTATCCCTCCAGAATGCGGTAAGCTTCCGGAGATTATGAAACAATTCGAAAATTCTCCAAAGGAATGGGAACTTCTTCCTGGGAAGTTGTGGTGTTTTGAACCTCGCTCTATTGAGGAGATTCCTCTGTAGAATGAGGGGGTAAAGGGGTGTTTCCTTCCATATTATCTGGAAGAAGTCCCTGTAGCCTCCATGAGTGGCATGGAGGGTCGATGTTGGCGGAAAAGAGTCGGTGAAAGAAATATATGGCCAACTAGCGAAAAGAGACAACACACGCTAACAAATCTAAGAATCGCAACCAAGCAAACAGGACCTTCTTTTGATGACCGTACTAGTTGGTGATGAAATCCAAAGTCGCATGATCAAGTCTAGAAGGGGCGGGGATAGGGTGGAATAGTTACAATGGCGACCTGCTTAACAGACTTACGCCTTGGTGCAAGCTTCAACTCAGTAATTGTGGATTTACCCTCCAAGGAGCCCGAGTGAGTTTGACCAATGTCTGCTCTAGGTATAGTGAGACTTCCCGTCACCGTCACCTTTTGTAAGACCCTAAATATTATGGCCACTAAGGTTACCAATTCGCAGTCAGCCCCTGGGCGGGAACAGTCGACAGTCCGATCTGAACGTACGGGCAGGGTATCAAGCCCGAAATCAACTAAAAGGATTCCACACAGTAATTTTGGATTTACCTCAAAGTGATCCCCATAATATGATCTGACCACCACAATCAGTTAAACCACGGATGGTTACTCCCCATAGCTCAGCTGAATGCGACCTCGTGCGTAACCCCTGTGTGAGAGGGGGATCCCAGGCAGACTTTTACGATAAATGGATTTGACTCTCCTTAACTCAAGATGCTAGTGTTTGTTTTGGAAACTTTGGAGAGTTATTCTCACAGCCTTAATCCAAAGTACTAAGCCTATTCTATTGTTGGTGGAGGATCCTAGAAAATAAAAAGTTCTAGATAACTTTTAATTAGCATTGATTTTATGGCTGTTCTTTATGCAAAAGAGGTGCATGGAAGTGAAACAAATGGAATTATGACTCAGACCCAAAGCATGCATCAAATATGATAAGAAATCATTTCATTTTGATGAACACCTATCTAAGGGAGAGAGAGAAAGTTCTTTTCACTAACAAACACAAATACAGAGTGTCCTCAAACAATTCTTTTTCTCGATCAAATCCTGATGTAATGCTAAATTTTTTTGAGATACCTTATAATATGCACAATAAATCATGCAGATGCTTTTTGTTTTTTGTATATGATTAGTGATCAATTCGACACAATGCTCGTCTTTCTAATTATCTTTTTGTATGAATGAAAATCAAACTAGTGCAAGCAAAAGTCATACAAACAATACACCCTTTCGTCGCAATCAAAACGAAAAGCGAAAGAAAAGAATCAATCCAAGAGAAAAACAAACTTCAAACCCAAAAAGAAAATCTTGAATAACACTGATCTTGACTAAAAATCGAGATGAAGAGGTCTGTAGGCCTTTGATGACCTTCACCAGGGTTTTGACTTAGTTAAAAAGAGAGAAAGACAATGCAGGGGTCTCAAACTCCAATCAACAAAAAAAAAAACCAATGACAATAGTGAAGAAGGCTTACAAGATCCAAATAGTAAGATGCTTATTCTTCAATCAAAAGACAGATGTCAAGGCTGAAAGGGAAGAAACATTGACTCACAAGGCTACTCAGCAGAGAAGACATAGAGGCAAAACCCAGAAAATGCAATTCTGGAGGGTTTTTTAGCCTAAAAGAGGCCGACGCTCTGTTGCCAAAGGAAAGGAGCGTTATAGTGCTCTGTGCAAGGCTATGGAGGAGCGTTGGCGCTCTGTTAACACTAGGACAGGGGCGCCAGGGTCTAAAACTCCCAAAAATGTCAAAAAATTCCAAAAATTGAAATTCAAACTCGACAATTATGCTGAGTATGATGGGACAAGGAGCCAATCATCTCATGAAACCAATCAAAAGAGGATTGAAATAGGTCTAAAAAAATCAAGTGGTAAAACTAGGTCAATGAGGAGAAAATCAAAACAAGAAGTTTCGATTTGAGGCTTTCTCCCCAGTGGAGTTGCCAGTTTCTGTTGTAGGAAAATTTGCCTGCGGAAAGGTAGATCGCCTCTAAGAGCTTGACCCTAACTCTAGACAGAAAATGCTTAACATGGTCACTGACTTCCTTTCAAATATATCTAAACTAACACATGAGGAGGAAGGATAACATAAGTACCTCTTTATCGACGTTTGTCCCTGCACGCTCCTAGTTGCGCTTTGATCCTTTTCTTCTCGCTGGACCCTGTGGACAAAGCAAGATATGACCACTTCCTAATCTATTGATATTAGCTTGAAAACAGATCTATCAGTTAATGATAAGCTCGTGCAACATTAGACACAAACTAGAAAGAAACAGGCCAAGCGTGTCATATTAATGAGAATAATGACAACAGTACTTACAATCGTAGATGCGAATGCGACAGCTTTGTCGAGTCCTCTTCGTCTAACCCTTGCCTAAAAGATCCACAACCTGGACAACAACAACTTCACTGATCACTCTCCTTTGGCTGACTGTGTATTTTCTCCAAGATCATAAGTTTCATACCAGCAGTTCTTCCCCCTTTCCACCATCATAGAGTCTGCTTATATAGGTTAAGAGGAGCTTAACCTCTTGAGTTATCTTTAGAACAAGATGGGAAATTCCTCCTCAGATCAAGGATCTCTTGATGAAACCAAGAATTCGAGCACAACTGCCTCCTAATCTCAAAATATCGTCCCCTTAGTCTCCTCAACGGGCCAATTACTGCCTCAAATTAGGCAGCGCTCCCTTAGAAGGGGCATCAAAGCGCTGTAGCGCTCCCTGGTAAGCTATGGAGGGGCGCCAACGCTCTCAAGATGAGCAACGCTCCTTCATAGGGGGTAGGGGAGTGTTATAACGCTCCCTGAAGCATTATAGGGGAACGCCAGTGCTCCTAGAGCTGATATAGAGGAGCGCTCCCCCTCAAAACCTCTGTTTCAGAGCTCCTTTTAGGTGTCAAGAGTTATTTGACTTCAGTAAACCAGTTCTTCTCCTTCAAACAAAGAATATGAGATGTTTTAAGTGTCTCCTTAGTGTCATCAACATGGCAGTATTCTCAAACATCATTTGTGACACTTGCGACCAACTTGCGACACTTTCGAAAGTTGTAAGGAAGATGCGACACTTATGACAATTGAGAGGAACATGCGACACTTATCCAACTGAGTAATTTTGACATGTAACCGAGAGGTCAACCCTCTATTGATATTGGAGGATTGTATATTCTTTTTGGATGTTTATCCCTCCCTGTATATTTGGAAGTTGTAGCTTCCCTTGGAATTCATTACTTCCCTTGAACAATAACTATTGATTATTTATTATATATTGTGCATGGTGTATTGTGGTGTATTGGTGTAACTCTTCTACTATTGTTTATTTCTCATTGAATATAATTTAATATATAATATGGTTGAAGTATACATTGAAAATGTTTTTAAATTGTACTTGATATTGATTCACTCCCATCTCAGTATCAACAAATGGAATCAGATCCGGTTACCTTCAGTACAGTTTAACCATTGGAAGGAAGATCCTAAGCAGAAATGGAAGACAACATTCCAAATGGGATTCCACCATTTGATGGAATCAATTTTGAATACTGGAGTAATAGAATGGTAACTTACTTCAAAGCTCTTGGGGTAGATTTTTGGCTCTCAGTTGCTTCAGGATACAATTCTTTGAAGAAACCAAAGACTGCAGCTCAAAAGGAAGCAAGAAGGAACACCAAATTGGCAATAGATACCATCCTTGATGGATTGACAGATTAAATGAAATCCAAGGTGGGATCATGTGCATCAAAAAAAGAGATTTGGGACAAGCTACAAGACCTTTATGCAAGGGAGGAAGCAGAAGCAGAAGAAGAAGAAGAAGAAGTTGAAGCAAATTACAACATCTCAGATTTCAAAGAAGAAAATAGAGGTGAGTTCTTTTGATCTAATTGTGAAGGAGTAGGACATGTTGAATTTGAATGTCCTTATCCAAGGATTGAAAGATATGATACCAAATAAGAAAAGTCCAATGAAGAAGAATAAAATCATGAAGCATAAATGATTCAACAAGAAGATGATAATCTTAAAAAATTGAATCATGTTGAGATTGAAAATAGCAAGCTCAAAAAATCGCATAGAAAACTAAGAAGTGAATTGGGTAGTTGTGAAAATACAATTGAAATCTTGAAGAAACAATTAGAATACTTTGAGAAACTAAGAGAAGAAATCATTTCCTTGAAAACTCTACTCAAAGAAGAAAGAAGAATAGGAGAAGTAAGGAATGTCCAAATGATGAAGAAATAAGAAGAATGTGAGAAACTTGAACAAGAAGTTGTCTGATTGAGGAAGAGCTTAAGAAACTCTCAAGTACCAAAACACTTAATACATCTTGGATGCATGGGGGAAACTTCATAAAAAGAATATGAAAATACCAACAAAAAGGTTGAAGAAATCTATACAAAGACAATTGATGAGAAGTGGACCAGGATACCAGAAAGAAGGAATGATTACAAAAGAGATGAATATCCAAGAATACCTCCTACCTTCAGGAATCAAAGAATCTTCAATCAGTATGAAGTAAATTACAAAAGAGTATATCATGAACCCAGATGGAGTACATCACAAAGAAGGTCACTTACTCCCAGGTATCAAAATTTATTTCTTGGTCATTGTTATACTTGCAGAATTTTTGGACATAAGGCAATTAATTGCAGAATCAATGAAAGGAACAACTATGCAAGAAACATGAATGGTGTAAATAGAAGATATAGAAAAAATCATGGATTTCTCAACATAAGTTATAATTCATTCTCCCCATTGATGGACACAAATGTTTTATGCTACAAATGTAATTATCTTGGTCACAAAGCACGAGATTGCAAATATATGAATGAAGATGCTCCTATGCTGAATGTCCCGATGCCAACCACAGTATGGAGAAGGAAAGAGATTCCAAACAATGAAGATTGTTGAATAACATTGACCACTGAAGAATGTAAAGAAGAAGATGAATGGTACATAGACAATGGATGTTCTTCACACATGACCGGGGATCAAGAAAAAATCATTAGCTTGAAGAGAAAGGGTGGAAATGTTGCATTTGGAGATGGCTCACCTTCCAAAATTCTTGGAAAAGGTGTAGTAGAGCTTGGAAGAAAAAATGTAAAAGTAAAGAATGTCCTATTGGTTGAAGACTTGAAGAATAATCTACTCAGTGTTAGTAAAATGTGTGATCAAGGATATACTCTCACATTTAAATCACAAAGATATAAAATCAAAAAAGAAGGTTCAGGAAGATTGGTTGCAACTGCAACAAGAAGACCAAGTAACATATACGTCCTATATCCACGAAAAATCTCCAAGGAATAAAGAGATCATAAAAATGAAGTGTTATTAAGTGCTATATGTTTAGGGGGAGAAACCCCAAAGAAGAGAGTTACCTTTTTCCATTAAACCCAGGGGGAGCAACCCGACCCTTTGCCATTGATGTCAAAGGGGGAGAGAAACCAGGAGAATGAGGAAAGGGGGAGCATGAGTGTTTCCATCAATGACAAAGGGGGAGATTGTTGGAAGATTGGTTGTTGTCATTGATGTAAACCCTAGTCATTGGTTGTAGTCATTGATGTCAACCCTAGCCATTGGATTTTGGACCCCACAGTTGATCGAAGTATATAAACATGAAAGAAATTACACATGCATATACAACACCCATGGATGGATAGTATAAGTCATGCCTCTTCCGGTGGTATGTGGCATGCCACGTGGATCCTCACGATTGAGGAGAAATGATTTTTTGAAGATGAAAATGTGAATTGCAGCATAAACTACATGTCAGCCCTAATGTTAAAAGGAAGTAACATAAAGGGTATAAATACATATCATCATACATTCATTTTAACAAACACACAAGTTTGTTAATGAACAAGGATATATAAGTCGAATTTAATAGGAAATAGGAAGTAAAGAAGGCCGAATTTCAAGGGAGGATGAAGTCTTTTGGTGATGTGTTCTAAGGTATGTTATTTACAGGTCATCTTACCATTTTTGCTAAAACATTGTTTCTAGAACAATTTAGATGGTGAAATTTAGAGACTATTGAGAAGAAATATCTAGGTACCCGTGGTAAAAATTTCATCTCTTTATTCGCTACAATTTTGGAGATACACTTTGTGGAAGATAGGGTTTTTGACTAGTCTCGAAGCTAGTCATAAACAAGTGTTCCTGGTAAAACTGTAATAACGTTTTCATAGAGAATCGAAATGAAGTGAGACCAATTTCACTGGAAAGAGTATGGGATGTAGTTTATTTTATATGAATTTCATAATCTTATGTTAAATATTGAGAGTGGGGCATTTTGTACAAGTTCGCTCTCTTCAATAAACCAGAATTGAATAAGGTCTACCATTTTATCTATAACTCCTTTTATGGGAGGATTCATGGAGTAAAAATTGGAGGCATTTCAGAGAATACATCGAGTAATATTATCTAAAGGATCAGAGTATTCCAAGAAGTGAAGAGTTGCAGAAGTTGAAGAAGTCTCAGGAAGAATTATTAGGTTCTATGTGATGGTTGGTTGATGATGATAACTTATTGTAAAGTTTTATTATCTCTCATATATTATTGGGTGGAAGGAAGGGGCAAGGATGGAGAGGTAAAACCTCTCTTGATATTGGAATATTGTATATTACTTTTGGAGGTTGATCCCTCCCTTTATATTTGGTAGTTGTAGCTTCCCTTGGAATTCATTACTTCCCTTGAACAATAACTATTGATTATTTCTCATATATTGTGCATGGTGTATTGTTGTAACTCTTCTACTATTGTTCATTGTTCATTGGATAAATTTGAATATATAATATGGTTGAAGTATAAGTTTACAAAGTTTTTAAATTGTACTTGATACTAATTCACCCTCCTCTTAGTATCGACAGTATCCAAGTACAGACTTGTCATGATTTGGCCTTCGATTGCTAATAATCTTGTCCAAAACTTTGGAGTTGTTATGCATGATTTTATTTTGAAGATGTTTCCTCAATGTGACAATATTTGCTTCCAAATTTCCAATAATCCTGTCTCTTTATTCTACCTGTTCTCTGAGTGCTTCTTTAATTCTCTTGTCTTCCTCAACTTGGATTTTTGATTTAGTATTCATTTTCTCTATTTCTTCAGAGTCTGAATTTTGAACTCCTCTTTCCTTTAGTTCTTCTTGAAGTGACTTGTTTTTCGTCTTCTCTCATTTTATGACTTATATGACACTTAACAATTCTTCTTTTTAGTCAACTTCTTCCTCTTCATATTCTTCTTCGAAGCCTTTTTCATCATAATCTTCTATTTCCATGAATAAAATTCTTTCTATACACTTTCACTTGCTTCATCTTCATTTGATGAGTTGTTGTCTTCTTTGGTGCAAAAGATTTTCTTGAAAAAATTATTTTTGGTTCTTTTTCCTTTGAATATTTGTTTTCTATTTGAATCATCATCTTCATTTATTTTATTTTTCTTATGGGGACATTTTTTTATCAAAATGACCAATACCATCATAATTAAAACAAACCAATGGAAGCTTACCTCTATATTTGTCGGTTCTCTTTTTCAGTCTTCTGACGAAGTTGGCTACTTCTTCATCGTCCTTTGAGATGTCACTGTTGCTGCTATCTGAATTCGCCTTTTTCTTTCCCTTTTTCTTTGACTTCTTGGATTCTTTGAATGCTGCTTCTTTTGTAATCAGATTATCTTTCTCTATTATCATCTCATAAGCTGTGAGTGTCCCATGTAGCTCATCCATGGTCAATGTAGCTAGATTCTATCTCTCTTCTAGTACTGAAATATTTGATTCAAATATCATTGGTAGAGATCTCAATACCTTTTTGATGATAAACTGTTCATTTACTTCATCTCCCAAGCCTTTGATAATGTTTACTACTTCATCAACTCGTATAAAGTAGGCATCTATGTTCTCATCTTCATTCATCTTTGGTTGTTCAAATGTTTCTCTGAAAATTTGAAGTTTAGATTCTTTGACTTTCTCATATCCTTCATATACATTCTTCAAGTTGACTCAGATTTCCTTTGCAGAATCACAATGCATAAATTTGGTGTAGATAGATTTAGACAAGCCATTTAGGAGTGCACTTGTATCTCTTGAATTATTCTCTTCAAGTTTCTTTCCATATTTATTGGTAGGAACAATTGGTGCTTTGTATCCATTTATCCTAGTGCATGTATGTGTGTCTTGATTCTTCTTCTCTAGAAGGCATAATATTCCACATCAAATTGTGGTATCCCAATCTTAGAGTAATCCATGATCTCCTTCTAGTGGTTAAAATGTCTCTTGAAGGACCTGATCTGATTCCAATTGTTGGTTACTGATAGGGGGGGTGAATCAGTAATAGAGATATTTAATCCTTTTTAATCATAATATACAAGTGTTGCTTACTTTTATGATCAATTTACCATTATCATTCAACAAGTGAAGAATAAATAAACCATGAACAATGAACAATCATACACATATATAGTACACCATTATTTTTACATGGAAACCCAATGCAGGAGAAAACCACGATTTTTTTTTCTTATATGTCTTTAAGAATTAAATTTATTGGAAGAACCAACTTCCTTTGTTCTCCAGCTACAACTGGAAGGAGGCTCCAACCCCCTATATTTTCAGGCTACAACCTGAGGGAAAATCCAACTCCCCAATACTCTGTCTATAACCAGAAGGATGATACAACCCACTATGTTCTCCATTTACAACCGAAATTTATCTACAACCACCTATCCTTTCCCCATCCAATCACCCTTAAATATAAGTGTCAAATAACTGATGTAACCTATGCCACACTGTCACTGTGAAATATACCACTGTAAACCTTTAATAATATGTGCCAACAACCTATACCAATAACCTGTAGTCAACCTATACCAATAACCTATAATCAACCTGTACCAACATATACCAAATATACCAACAACTTGTACCAATAATATCCTTAATAGATTAGACATGATAACATAGATATCATACCCAATATCACAAGAATAACACTCAAACCATGTGAATCTATGTCTCTCTAGTCATGTGCACATAATCATAATCATGTATAATAAACCCTCACATGGAATAGAAATCAAAACCTCATTGTTATGAATCCTAAAACTATACCAACAACTTCAACAAGACACCATAACCAAAATCCCTCAACCATGTACCACAAAAATCCTCAACCATGTACCAAGAAATACAAGATATGCCTCAACACTCAAAATAACAAGATGTACCAATGATAAATATTAGACATACTATGATACGCCATGAATTGAAACTTTGAAAATTATTATTATTATTATTTTAGAATTTTATTTATTTTTCCAAAAGACACTTTGGTCGATTGACCAAATCTGAAATGTAAAAGTTTATTATTTTATGAAAATAAAACACATATGGAAAAAGGGGCACATGTTGAAGAAACTATTAAAGAGGGAGTTAGGAATCCAAAGGGGTTGTCCAAGTCACAAGAGAATGAGAAAAGATACAGAGTTAACTCAACTACAAAAAGACACATTCCATATTTATAGGAGAATCTATGAACATGTGTAAACATGAATGTGATAGATGGTCAGTGAGCAGGAGGCTCAAGACAAGTGTCACATGTTAGAAAAATAAGATCGCAGAGATATAAAATAAAACAAATGTGGAAATAAAACACAAAAGATACACAATACAATAGAGACACATATATATGTGATTCACCCAATGTGGGATACATCCACCAGAGAAATTTCCAGGTCCTTCCTTTTTATTATGAACCAAAAAAATGAAGGGATACAACCTACAACACACCCACTATGACTTTCTCTTCTTTCTCTCACAATATCCGCTCTTAGAATACAATATTCACAATAATACATAACTACAATACAATTACCTCATAAGAGAGGGTTTCCTTCTAGGGAAAAAAACCTTAAATAAATTCTACCATCAGATATGCGACCTTATAATGAACGATCCAGATTGACTATGAAATTAAAGTATTTTACAAGGAAAATTTTCTCAATATTTCACTTTGGGGCATTGCCCCCTAATCCCCCGCCAAGGGGGGAAACAAAAATTGTTGTCACCCCCCCTGGAATGATCTAGATGGATATCAGTGGCCACCCACCTTTTCCAACTAGCTCAAAACAATTTTCTGGCAATTTTGGTAATTTACTATTTTTAGCAGTTTTCACTTTTGGAGCCGTTTTGAGGCCCTAAATGATGTTTTTTGGGGAAAAAGTTTTGTAACATGGAAGTTCCTGTTATGAGGGAAAAACTCTCTATGGCCAAGGATAAACCACAACAGATAGGTATGACTGTAGAAATCAACTCAATTCCATTGTATTCTATATAAAATAATGTTCAATATAAGAAAGAGGCCTACATCGATCCAACGTTTGATGATGTTCCACCATTGAGCACTTTGACCCAAAGCTTTGTACCTGCAATAAGTTCTCAACAAACAGGTGAAGAAAGTATATAGTGATAATGTAAAGGGGTTAGCACATCAGATATAATAATCCATTAATAAACATTACAAACAAGGCCATGGATAATAATCATATATTTGCACGATACCAAGAGAACGGGAAATGAGTATTTCTATTAATAATTGATCAATAGAAGTGTCAACATTACAGACTTTCATGTCGGCACGGTTTGAAACCAAGGAACCAAGTTCCTTCCTACTGGGTCTCCACCACTTCAATCCTCCACTAAAGGCAAGTTCGAAAGAGAGAGACAATGAGGTTCTCTCAACAATAGGGAAAGAGCTTGGGGGATGAACATTGTGTTCAGACTTGAGGGACAAAGGGATGCAGAGTCAATATGAAGTAATTTCTCCAAAGTAACTTTGCTCTCAAAGTTGAATGCTTTCTCCTCTTTTTGATAGCTCGAAATTGTGCTCTTATAGCCTTCAAAATGCAACTGAAGGGTAGAGTCAGAACGTTTCCAGTTGTTGCGCCTCTTTCGTCACCTTAGTGAGCAAAATAGAGGTGCTTGCAAGCTTAGTTGGTTTTGCTAAGCAGGACAACTGGAAGGAAAAGGGTTAGAGAAATAAATATAAAACAATAACTAAGAATTAAACTAAGAAATAAAACAACAACTAATTTGATAAACATAGGGACATAAGGACAAAAGAAACAATGAGACCCATGTCACCAATGATAAGGCTGATATTAGTGAAAGAAAACACTGAGAAGCAAGAGGACTATGAGTCCCTTCTTCCTCCAAGGGAGGGCTCTTGGACCCCCACAAATAAGCTCTTCTTACAACTTTGAAAATGAAAATGAAAATGGTGAAAGAATTCTTTGATAATCCACTCAAGGGGTGAGATGGATTTCCTAATGCAATGATGTAAGTATAATCTTGGCAAGGATAGAAGATTCCTCAAGAGAATAATGGCAGCATAACTTTGCTATGAATTCCTTGAAAAATGAAGTGTATCCATGGCCTTTTTATAGAATTCCTTTGAGGTATTGTCCAACTAGTTTGTAGTGTGTAAAGAGGCTAATTAGGGCATTTCTAGGTCTTTGACCAGCCACCCAGTCGAATCCAGTCCAGATTTGAGTGTCAAATCAACTTGGAAGCTAAACCAGAAGTGGGTGGAAGGCCGACCACTCTCATAAATGCGTCATTTCTCAGGTGCACAGATTTTTGCGACAACAGTGGCACATCGTGCACATGTGGACGATTTCTGCATTCCTATTTTGCGCATGTGCGTGCGTGCCTTGTGTCTTCATAGCGCCCTTTAATTTTTTCACTAGTTGTATAGTTTTGACCCTTTGGAAATTCTTTTGTGTTAATTCGGGTCCATGGATGACCTCATAACTGTTTGACGATGTTGAATTCTTGTAACCATTTGCGGATGAAATTTCAGTGATAAGAGATGCCTCCTGATGGATGAGGTTAGGAACATGTACGTATAGCCAAAATCCATCAATGTTTCTTCTACTAAGAGTGTTGTTGTAAGAGAGAGAAATAGTGGGATTGTCAAGAGTTCCCCATTGGAGGGAGAAGGTAACCTTTAGAACCCATCCTTCCATAAGGTGTGTAAAAATAAACTTTGTACAAACGAGGTGGGCATGCCCCATGCTCATGTCATGTAACTCAAAAGAGGAATGAAGTGTTGATGTAGACAATTGCAGCGCCCTAGGGGGTGGTCATGATAAAGGTAGAAGACAATTCTACAGAGGAACATACTCTGAACAGTAGGTGATGAGATCTATAAAAGGTATCATGGATCCTGTAGGCATTGATAGCCTAGCCAAGCTCAGAGGTCTTCGAAGAATATAAGAAATAACTGCAATAGTCACAAAGTAAGACCCACCATAACATGAGAAAGTGTTGGAGTCGAATGTTATGGGGGTCAATGACAACAAGGAGCCATTGTGGTTCTCCTTGTGCCGTCCAAGATCTCTCATTGGTAAGGTAATGAGAGTCAAGATATTGTCGCCCTTCTGGAAAATTGTGTTGATGTCGACAAAAGGGGGACGCCACTCCCAGAAGCAAAGGGCTTCGTGAAATCTACTAGGTGAGTTTTGGAATTTGGAAGAGGTACATGGATGAAGTCAAGATGTAGGAAGAATCAAGACTGCCCTTGGTTGGGGTATATGTGAGGTAAAAGTGGCCGCAATCGTTCAACAAGGTCAAGTGTCAGGGGGACAACAAGAAAGGGAATAAGTTGTGCCAGAGGCGGGACAAAGTGAACAAACTTAGAGGGTAGAGGTAAATGGCCGGTGGGATACTCTGAATATATGGATGATGTCATCAAGGGTAGATGATAAGTAGTGCCCCAAACAAGGGCGACATGGGTTTCTTTAGCCAAAAAGGGAAGAAATCCGCCAAAGGTGACGACAAAATAGGTAATGTAAATGATGGAAACAAAGGCGTTTGTACAATAAATAAAGAATACTTTTTGATTAGTGTACAAATACAGAAATGGGTGCCCCAATGTAACATGGTTGGCCCAAGTAGGGCACAATTTGCTTGGATAAATGGTGGAGGGTGGGGGCCCCATGGGTGGGTTTCTGTATGAGGTAGGTGAAGTGAAGGGAAATTTTCAAATGGGCAAAATGATTGTGAATGAAATGGAGGGTTCATGATACTGTGGAGGTGCAGGCAAAAATAGAACCTTGAAGAGATAATCTAGGAGTCCGTTGAGAAAGCTAGCAAAATGAGGAGAAGGAGTATGTGGATGATTTGTGACATGATGTAAGACTATCGGGACTCCCATCCCTAAAGGGTTTTGAAAAACAACATGAGTGTCAAAGGCGCAAAAGGGTGATATGAATGGGACAACTCATGTGGGTAAGAGTGCTACTGAGTGACAATACCGAAGATGCAAATGGAGGTGTTGGTACTGCAGAGCCGGAGATGGGGATCCTAGAGGCAAATGTCAGAGGATGTGACTGGAGATGCAAGTGAGATTCAGAGGGAAAGACTGCATGCCAGTGATGAGTGTATACCTAAAGGGGTTGTGTTGATGTATGATGACCAAGTACCTACACACATGAAAACAAAATACCTTGACGTGAACAATATCTGAAGAGAACCGAACATACGACCATTTATTTGATAATTTTGAATATGTGCATGCGTACCTGGTCGGGGTATGAAAAAATTGCATCCTAGGGGCTAAGGATGAAAAGAGGCCCGGGGACTATTGTTATGTAGATGCCAAGATGATGATCCCATGGATAAAGATGGATCGGGGAATGGAAAAAAGATTAAAAACTCTATAAAAGAAATAACCTAAAGTAGAATGATTACGTTTAAGCATAAAATTTCTTTAAGTATAACGCGTTGATGGGTTCTTTAAGAGAGAGGCCTTCAGGAGAGGCCAGGATGTATGCACCTTTGGTGAGGCAATGCTGGATTTGATTATAACCAAAGAAACCGTTCATGAAGGATAGGTCCTTGTGGCCTGTGCAGTCGTTGATAATTTGATCGATGAAAGGCATTGGAAAGTTGTCTTTGGGACATGCATGATTGAGATCACGAAAGTCCGTGCAGACGTGGATAGTGCCCTATTTTTTATTAATGGGTATAGGGTTGGAAACCCATGAGGTATAGGCAATGGGGTAGATGAACCTAGCTGCACGTAATTTGTCAATTTCGGCTTTGACGGCCGTTGCTTTGGATGGGTGTAGCAGTCGTTGTTTTCGACGAACAGGTGTAATGTCGCACCAGGTGTCGATGTGATGTTCGATAATAGAGGGATCAAGGCCAGGAATTTCTGTGTATGACTAGGAAAAAATATCCCGATATTCCTGGAAGAAGGTTTTATAGGTAGTGATTTTTCAAGGAGTGAAAACGGCTCCAATGGTGATTTCCTCGATGATGCCATTTTTGATGGAAATGTCATTTTTGATGGTCAGGGAAATGTTGGCCATGTTTCCTTCTTCAAAAGAATCTAGGGAAGGAATAGGGTTGTTGAACCAGTCGATATGCCTTGATGGAATAAAATCCTTGGTTTTGACCGCGTATATGGGGTGTTGGTTAGGAGGCGTGGAGGCTTCCTATGGAAAGAAGAGTGCTCGGTGGTGTAGCGCATCCCATGGGTAGTCAGGGTTGTTTAACTCTTCGAGTATTTTCTCGTCACAGTGGAATTGCCGGGAATACAAGGGGTCATGAAGAGTGATATCGGTGACTATTGTCATGTGGCTGCCCCCTGGTGATGAAGAAGCAGGGGGAATGATGCAAGGAAATTGTGATGGTTCGCTCGACTTGAACCAAATATCAAAGTACTGATGAGTACCCGTGGTAGTGGGATGTAAAATTTTCATAGGAGAATGAACAAGAGAATTGGGGGGATTTGGGGGTGAATCCTCGGATAAGTCATCCAAGAACCACAGAGGTGTGGGGAGGGCCTCAACTTCAGGAGAAATGACATGAAGAAKCTCTAGTGACGAGGTAAGGTCAACTATCGATTATGTGGGTCTTTGAAGCAGGGTTAATTGACATTGCCTATATTCAATGATCATAGGACACTGGTATGTAAAATGATCTAAGGATTCACATAGAGAGCAAGGGCATCTCATACGTTCATTGACTGAAGTTGTGACATAATGGATGTCAGTGATTTTTGGTAGGGATGACATAGCTGGACTGGGTTCTCTCTGGAAGCTTTGGCGTACTGTGGCTAATGTTTGCCAAAATCATGGCAGTGCTGGGAAATGGTGGGTATAATGGCCATATTATGAACATATAACACAAGTGAATTTGGTTCGAAACCCTTTACTATTTGAATGAGGGGTGGTAGTGGTAGTACTGGCTATAGTCGCGAGTGTTGAGGGAGTTTGATTGAGTGGAATCAAATTCTATAACTCTAGTAGAGATGGGCAGTTGTTGGTTTGGTGTCCATCTTTCTCACATAGCGCACACAGAGGTTGGATACGCGGGGGAAGTGGAACTGTGGGCACCTTCTTCTTTCACTTGCCCTCAGCTATGGTAGGGAGAGTAGTGAGTGGGGGAGTAAAGGGTATGGTGGGAATGAGTATGGGAATTGTCATTGGGATTCCTTCTGTTTGGGGGGGGAAGGGATGGTCGAGGGACCATCTCGGGTGGATGTAAATACCAAACTAGAATTGCACCATATTAGGGAGGGTAAGCATTGCAGCTACCTGAAAATCTTGTACACCTGGAGGAGGGTAAAAGAAGGGGATTTGAGTAATGTCTTGGGGAACTATTTCCCAAACTGGGATATGGCCTTGGGGAGAGGTGAAATCGTGGACTGGTGGGGTCGACGAATTCGCAAGAGGCTCGTGAGGGGGGAGTTCTGCGACTAGTGGGATGTTAAATATGATAGAAGCCTCCCTAGGAGGAAGGATATCCTCTATGTCAGTTCCATTAGATGATACAATGCATACTTGATTGGAAGGATGAAGGAGCGGTGGTGCTCCATGGTAGGTTCCTAACAATGATGGATCTTTGAAAATTCCAGGACCCATTTCGATGAGTGGGTATGCATCATGACTTGTGTGTATGAGAGGAAGAATGTTATCGATGTTGGTGGAAGGGTTAGGCTTGTAATGTGAGACCTAATCAATGGTAACGGTCTTCCTGTTATGGGGGAACATTATTATTCGAAATACGGAAGAGGCAATGACCTTCATAGCGTAAATGTAGCTACGACCGAACAAGATATTATAATCGAGCGGGGTGTCGATAACTTCAATGTCGATGAGAATAGTCGTGCCCCTGAGTTCTACGGGGACATTTTGGAAGAGCCCTTTAGGAGATGATGGTCATCTGTCATAATCTCGTAAGGTAATGGAAGAGGGTATGAGTTCAGGGGAACCAAGTTTTTTCCATACAGATTTGGACATAATGCATGTAGATGCACCTTCATCGATGATACACCGATGAACTGTAATGTTCCATATTTTCACTGAGATTTGGAAAGCGATCAAAGCAGGAAGGCGAGATTCTCCACTGTCGAGATCAAATGTAATGAGTCGAGTATCTATGGGGTTGACTGCCCCCAAGGTAGAAAGTAATGATTTCTGCTGAGTGGGACAAGTCTGAAGGACTTCTAAGACTGACATGGCAGCCAAGGATTGTGCT
Source organism: Picea engelmannii (assembly GCA_009831015.1). Classification (NCBI taxonomy): domain Eukaryota; kingdom Viridiplantae; phylum Streptophyta; class Pinopsida; order Pinales; family Pinaceae; genus Picea; species Picea engelmannii. The sequence continues at coordinate 162,662 of ML780673.1, forward strand.
AAGTCATCAACCAAACTGTAATTATGAGTTACCCTAGCCTATGGGTTGTGGACATTCCTGTGCAATGGGATGCGAGGGATGCGAAGAGGTGGTTCTGTGTTAGGGAGAGGGATCACCAATGGGGGTCCCGTTGGTACGGGGATTGTCTCTGGAGGAATGGGAGGAGACTCAGTGGGTGCATGATACTGACGATTATGTGTTTGCAGAAGGATTTCTTCCTCACTAGTGAGGAGGATCGTGCGATCTGCTGGATTGTTTGGATTGAGGTACTATCCCACCTGAGGTGGGGTAGGCTGCGTGTCCTGTTGGGTGTTTATCACACCTTGGTGTGGAATAGGATTCTGTAGCATAATAGGGGGGGTTGTTGCATGTACTGTTGTGGGGCCTTTTGAGGGGCAGGTAGTGCTGAGGGATGTGGTATACTGTCTGAGTCTTTTAGTCATTTGAAATCAGATATTTGGGGGAAATGATGAGTATAATGACCAAACTCACCACAAAGGGCACAAGGAAAGTTGGTTTTAGCATTATTATTATTTCTCCCTTGATGCCTATTGTTATTTCCCCCTTGGGGGTTCTAATTCCCTTGGTTCTGGTTGCCCCTAGTAGGTTGGTTCTGCTGGGGTTGATTCCCGCCTTGACCTGGGTTGTTGTTGTTCCTATTTCTTCCTTTCTTTTTGGCATTATTCGATGGATGGGTCGGATTTTCCGTATTCAGCTGTTCTAAATTTTGATATTGTTGAACGGGAGAGGGTTGAACAAATTCACCCCAGCATGAGGATGTGGGGGAGCCATGGGTTGTGGGGGACCATGAAATGGAAAGTATGGATTCTGTGGGGGTAACGATCCATAAGGTACATAGGAAGGCGTCGTGCTTTTTCTAGTACTATAAGCTGAGGTAGAAAGGGTGCCAGAACCTATTTGAATAGGTGGGTATATGGGGGGTGCCGGCGATGGCCCACTAATGGGTGGAGGCATAGAAACAGGGTATGGTTGTTGATAAGGGGGTGGGGGGTAATAAGAGGTGCCCCCATATTCTGGTGGGTATTGAGGTGTTCCATACATTGGTGGTTGTTTGGGTTGTGGACCGTGATGAGTGGTATTACCAATCAGTCCGTCTACTGAGTGAGAAATCCCAAGTTTTTCTTGGCCAAATGACACAGGTTTTGGGAGGTTAGGGAGTATAGTGTATAATTACTCTGACTGTGATAGATGAGGTCGTATTATTGAGCCTTACTGATGGCTTATTCTTCTGATTGAAGGAAGGTGGAAGCTACATCCTTACCGAGGAGAGAGACAAGTGATCTAAGAAACCAGTCCAGACACTGTTGTTTGGTGGTTTCTGCTTTGCACAAACTACGACGCCTACGCCACTCATGAATGTGATCAACGATATGTGTGGCTGAGGTTTGTTTGAAATTAGAGAGTAGTTCAAGACCATTGTCATGGTGGATTGGTAATTGGAAGAAGGTCAAAAATGCTTTGGCCAAGGACTTGAAAGTTGCATGGGACCCTGATTTTTCATCTACATACCATTTGGTTGATGGGCCAGTGAGTGTGCATTGAAATAATCATAGTTTGATGGAATCATCCATAATGCTTTTGGAAGAGCACCATAGGTGAAAAGTCATGACATGGCTGGTAGGGTCATCTCCTGCCTTTCCTTCAAATTTGGGGATGTCAGAAGGTAGTTTGGTGGGCATTGCAGGCCATGTTGGGTCATGCAATATAGGATCATTGGTGAGTTTTCTTAGATCTGGTATGTTAAGAGAGGCCAAATATGGCATCAGGAGTGTTGGTTGAGGATTAGCTCCCGCCATGGTAGGAGTGTTCTGTAAACCTGATCCTGGAGGGGGGCTAGGTGGGTTGGTACTTCCCCCTTGAGAGGAAGTTGAACCCCCACTTCCATGTAAAGGAGAGCGAGTAGACGGAGGACCTTGGGAAGTGGACCCAAGTAATGTGGAACCAAGAAAGGTTGATCCTAATACAATGGCACTCACTAGGGTGTGAAACAGTGGTGTTGATGAGTGGGCAAGACCAGACACTCCCCCTAAGATAGGAGGGAGGTTTAGCAAGCATTAGGAATGACGAGGATTCTATGGGTCCCCTATGATGTTCAACTAGCTGAGTGAATGTGTGCAAATGGTGGTGAGAGTAATAAAGAAACAAGAGCCTTTGTTGCAAATTTTGAACTTTACACACTATATATATCCAAATCAAAATGTAATCAGAAGTGCATCATACATAAAGTGGTTTGAAAAAGAAGCATATATGTGGATAAGTGGGTTTTGTATGCGTGGGGAATCAAAGAAAACAAATGCTCACGTCCTAAAAGATGTAATGTCCTTCCTCTCAAATAGCACTGGACCTTCCAATAGTACTCAACAGTGGGGTCTGAAGTCATCGGAAGAGAAACTAGTGAAGGATGAAATAATCAGTTATAATGAGGGGTAAAGGGGGCATATCTCGAAAGAGCTGGTGATATTTCCTAATAGCCACACAAAATCCGATCAAGGTGCAATTGTAGCCCACAATTACCACCTGGGTAGATGTCCTAAAATTTGGTCACTAGGTACCTTGGTCAAAGTGCTACATTTAGATTTTCAGCCTAAAAAATGGGTCATGGGATGGATCCCGTCCAAGAGGTGGGTGCCTCAAGGGGGGGTGCACAGAACAACTGGACCTCGACCTTCAACCCTTCACAGGTATATCCCTGCCTTATGGTGTTAGGAACACTTGACTTGGAGGATTTTTAGTTCCCTATTTGACAACTTCTATGGTTTTGACAATGTAAGAACCAGATAACGGGGAGTTATTTGGATGCCTTTCCTCGAAATCCTACCTAGACTAAAAAATTTCTTTTGGCACCTCTTGTGTTGGAAAACTTAGTGAGTTTTTAGAAAATTTTTAGATGTAGCTGTTTTGAGAGGTTGGCGGTGTGAACCAACCTCGTTTAATTTAAAATGGGAGTGGACAGTTTCGTCAAGAAAAGGGTGGGGTGTTTTAGAATCCCTTTGGAGGAAACTTACTTTTGACCTCCACATTTCAAGAAGAATCTATGTGAGTGATAAGTGACTTTTGTGTGTGAATGAGTGAAAGTGTGCCAATATTTAATGAATTAGGTGTCACCTTGATGCATGTGGACTTCGCTTGGTCCTTTACAAGTGTTGATTACCTAATTAACTAAGTGCCTTTGGTACAACCTTGCGTAATTCAAAAGTCCCTAGGAAGCTAGCATGTGGACATGTGGGTTCATTACTATTCCTTTAACTCCCTATTGTGATGTAATCTAAGAAAAACTCTGAAACTATCCTAGATTGTGATCATGTATGGGCCCATTACAAAACCTTTAAACTTCCCTAGTGTTTTAAGATAAGAAAGTAAATTTTAACACTATCTTATCTTTGTGACATGTGGGCATGTATGGGCCCGTTACAATATTATGATGTGTTTGAAAAAATAAACTAAGAGGAGTCCCAAGAAGGGTTGTTGTCCTCTCCTAAAGGTTTTAATCTTCTTAAGGGAGATAAAATTGTTTCACAATCTTTTTTTGATTCTCAAGGTCACTTGGAGGCACGAAAGAAGAGCATACTAAGCGATTTTTTATCCAACTTCTAGTCCCAATGCAAGTTAAATGTGATTACAAATGATTTCCAACTTATATTTTTAGCCAAAACAAGCCATCCATGTGGAGAAAATGAAAGAAAAAGAGGAAATAATGATTTTAACTCCCTAAGTGCCTATGTGTTTTGACTAAACCCTTTATATGAAGAGGGGACTAAGTGTGGTGCAGCTTAAAACATGCATAAAATCACTTTTAAGAAGGCTAAGGGCCTTCCCCAAATCTCAAGAGCCTTACAATGTGATTTTTTTTCATAGGTGCACGGGTCTCAGTGGAGACAGAGGCACACAGAGTGCATGTGTGTAGACATAAAAGAGTTAATGAGTGCACGTGCACAGAACAAAACCGTGACTTGAGTGCATGTGCACACGATGCGCATTTGTGGGCCACAAAACCCGCGCATAGGTGACACATGACTGTGAATGAAAATTCTGGGTGGAATTCTCTCAATTCACCTTGGAGTTGGATGATTGGCAAGTCGGCTTAGGCCGATTAATGCACCTTCATGCTAAATAAACCAAAAGAAGAGCTAGAAAAACCCAAATGGGGTAGAAAATTGATACCTTTCCCCAGTGGAGTCACCAATTTGTTGCACCTCTTTTTTCACCTTAGTGAGAAAAATAGAGTTGCTTGCAAGCTTAGTTGGGTTTTCTAAGAAAGACAACTGGAAGGAAAAGGGTTAGAGAAAGAAATATAAAACAATAACTAAGAAATAAACTAAGAAATAAAACAACAACTAATTTGATAAACATAGGGACATAAGGAMAAAAGCAATAATGAGACCCATGTCACCAATGATAAGGYTGATATTAATGAAAGAAAACACTGAGAAGCAAGAGGACTATGAGTCCCTTCTTCCTCCAAGGGAGGGCTCTTGGACCCCCACAAATAAGCTCTTCTTACAACTTTGAAAATGAAAATGAAAATGGTGAAATAATTCTTTGCTAATCCACTCAAGGGGTGAGATGGATTGTCCAATGCAATGATGCAAGTATACTCTTGGAAAGGATAGAAGATTCCTCAAGAGAATAATGGCAGCATAACTTTGCTATGAATTCCTTGAAAAATGAATTTTATCCATGGCCTTTTTATAACATTCCTTTGAGGTATTGTCCAACTAGTTTGTAGTGTGTAAAGAGGCTAATTAGGGCATTTCTAGGTCTTTGACTAGCCACCCAGTCGAATCTAGTCTAGATTTGAGTGTCAAATCAACTTGGAAGCTGAACTAGAAGTGGGTGGGAGGCCGACCACTCTCATAAATGCACCGTTTCTCAGGTGCACGGCTTTTTGTGAAAATAGTCGCGCATCGTGCACATGTGCACGATTTCTGCATTCCTGTTTTGCACATGTGCGCGTGCGCCTTGTGTCTTCATGGAGCCCTTTAATTTTTGCACTAGTTGTATAGTTTTGACCCTTTGGGAATGCTTTTGTGTTAATTCAGATCCATGGATGACCTCATAACTGTTTGACGATGCTGAATTCTTGTAACCATTTGCGGACGAAATTTCAGTGATAAAACGAGTATATGGAAGGCCAAGGATCAGAGATCTCTTTTCGTGACATGGAAACCCGACTCCATTTTTGTATTTTCTGGCACAAATCCCAATGTACATGGGATGTAGTAGATCAACCTATGTATATGCTTGCGTTATAGCTGATAGGGCATGTATATGTGGAAAAATGTTTATTTTTAGATATGGATTTATCAAAAAGGGATGATAAGTCTGCATAGGGAAATGGAAAAAGGCCCTCTATGCAAGATAGCAATGGTGAGACAAATCTTTCTATAACATATGCCCCCTAATGTGTGATATTAGAGGAGTATCTGCGATGGATGAAATACATTATAAATAACCTAGGAGTGGAGTGGTATAGAACGAGTTGGATGAACTCAATTTCTCATTACATTTTGTACTGACTTTGCATACATGGCTACTAAGAATACAATACAGATCCATGTGGAAAATATACCAAATCAGTGTCTGTGGCCATGAATAGGCACATACAATTGCGGTTATATGCCAAAGGATGTCATAGTCACGAACACGGCCCAGTCTCAAAATCAATCTAAAGATATCTGTATACCATGGAGTACAATATGATCTCCCATGATCACTAAATTTGAACAAGTGTTGGTCCAATGAAAGGGAAGCAACAACTTAGGAAAGCTGCGGCCACATAGTGATGTCTTCAAGTCTTCTACACTATCCGCGAAGGGTGTAAGTCTACATCATGTGAATACAGGAGTTGAGGTCAAACATAATTAGACATTGTTTGATTATCGGTCATTGAGGTATACCATTAACAAACATGAGACAAACTACCAATAATGAAAGTTGGTATCAAGGCATCGAGTACATTCCTTCAAGTGTGAATATGGAGTTGATGTCAAACAATTGAGAAATCCATTGATCAGGAGACATTGATGTATTCTCCTCTATCAATGGCGAGAGAGCTTGCCACTAATGACTGCAATCCTCAAGGTACTTATAATATTCTAGGTCCCATATCCAGAATAGATGAGTTGAAGTCGATGGAAAGAGACCTGTTGAAAGGAGAGAATTAAGGAATCTCTCATTAGTTAGCATGAGGAACAAAGTAGGAGCTTCATGATTTGGTGGATATCGGATGAAGAACATGTTCATGAACCAATGACCCTATGTGTCTTTCACGTGTATCAAATGCAAGCGGTACATGAAAAAGACCCTTTGAATAGAAACCAATGATGAAAACGGTTGACAAAGGCGAGGAAACCTTCGATAAGGCTAAAGGAATCCAAGACACTGCACAAATTCCAAAGTGTGAATAGATGTCTTGTCTTCAAATGCAAGGAAAACCACCCAGTCAATGACTAATGATGAAATGTCGATTGTTGGGTTCAAGGTGACCTACCAATGATGCAAATAGGGCCAGGGTGCATGATAAGACCATAGTATCATGTGATTTTGAGACAAACTGAGGGTACGAACGACATGCGAAGTCAAGATTTATGAGGAGAGGCCAACACAGGTTGTGAAACTTCCTTTGAACAAGAGCATGAGACATGTGGTGGACTCCGACAACATAGACTCAATGATGTGACTATTAGATGTAGGAAGCATCAATAAAGTTCTCTATAGGGACTGGAAGAGTAACCACTCGGTAGAGAAAACTCTATAACGAGATGAACTTCCTAAGACCGTGCTAAAACCAAAAATTATGATGACACAAGGACTCAATAATTTTGTGCTCTGTTCAAAGGCGACATGACTGTTGCCAATTATAATATAGTACTCCCTTCCCGCCCATCTTTTTTTGTTTTTTCAGAACAAATGTATGCTATGATACAGAGGAGGAAACAAGTGTCGCAAGTAAGAAAAGATAGTTCCAACAATGGAACGTACCTATTCTTAGTATAAGGAAATGCATGTGGGAGATGGAAACTCGGGGTGATGTTTCCTCCAGGGTATAGGGTGTCAAGTTGCAAAAGATATAAATAAGCCTCTGCTTGGTTGAGGATGCAAAACTGCTTAGGCAACGATTTATAATACAAAGCGAGAACCGACTAAAGTCTCAATACTACAAGCGAGGGTAGGAGATGTAATCACAACTTAACGCCAAAAAATATCCTTTTTTATGTCTTGTAGTCTACTTGGTGTGAAAAAGGGATAAACTTGTGCCAAATAGATGTCTTTTCAAATCCAATTTACGAATGTGAAAAAGACAAGTTCACTCGGCAATCTTTTCTATTTTTGATAACGAGTTGGAAAAGAGCTTAACTAAGACTCATGACCTTTCAAATCCATTTTAATGAGTGTGAAAGGGACAAATCACTCGACAATATTTTTGGTTTTTAGATGAGTTAGAAAAGAGCTTAACTAAGACTCATTTTTGGGATTCCGTGGGGAATAAGGCCGCATATGCATGAATGATAAATGAAGCTCATTATAAAGTCATGTATCAAGTTATAATGGACCCCCAGTCCTAAGGAAAAACTTGGCATGGGCACCAAATGACAAAGGGGATCTAACTAGGGAACCCATGTTTGGTAAGTCTCTACCATTTATTAGCGACACTACTTCTAACAAACAAAAGGTTTTGTGTCGCAAAAAATGGGTTCGTACCTATGGCGTAAAAAAGGCGGTAGTTGAAGGATAATGTGAAAATGCACGATGGAGTGGATACCTATCCTATATGATAGGTTATGAAAATACCTACCCGAGGTGACGAATGACCAATCGTGATGTTGAAATACACAAGAAAATTGAGTCAAAACTACAACAAACCAACTCAAAACCATGTTTGAATTAGTCCATTAGGTTAAAAAATAGCATGAAACTATATAAAGTGGGTAAAAATAGATTATAAATAGTAATAAAATAAAAAATTACTGTATCATTTTGATTTTTACCCAAATAGTGCAATTTGGACCAAAAATACCTCCAAGATTCAAACAACGATTGCGGGAGCATCGGGCAACGAAATCACGAACCGTCTGGATCAGGTAACTCTTCATCTAATCCTCTTCAAATTCAGTGGATTACAATTTTGAATTAGGTTATGATTTTGTAGTTTTTGAGGGCATAAATTAGGATTTTTGGTGTACGCGGGTCTCCTTTGTTAAGATTGCTTGTATGATGAGGTATACGCCCCTGTGTGAACCACGGGGCATGTGTATCAATCCCGACACATGACTGTGTGCAAAGAAGGCCACATATAGGTATGCAAATGGCCAAAAAAGGGTGTTTAACTCAAAAAATCTGATTTGTTTTTGCAAGATGGTCTTGGAATGGAGAGAGCAAGAGCATGAAGAGGTGGATGCAGCTATTGAATGAGATCCGGTGGCTCAAATGGCTCTAAAAATATATGGTTTGTAGAAATTTTGGGCTCTCAAAGGAATGAGGGCTCAAGTGAGGTTATTGGAGATGTTGGTGGGTTATTGGGACCCTGATAGCAAAATATTTATCATCGATAGAAAACCACTAAGGATCGAAGTAGAGGACATCTACTTCTTGACTGGTATATCACGCCAAGGGGAGGTTGTGAACCTCAAGTCACACAGATAAGGGAGTGGGATGGATATTGAAGAGTATATCGATGCCCACTGTATAGTAGGGATGCCCAAGGTGGAAGTCAAGTCCCCATCTGGGAAATAAGTAATTTCAGTTCGAAGATCATAGCACTCGTGCTTACTAGGATCATAGGTTCAGCCTTGTTGCATCAAGCATCGAGAACACTGATGTTTTACACAGTAGAGTGTGCTAGACCCACTGTCTATGACTAGTGTACTTCACTGATGACCGATATGAAGGGTCAGTTGACAGATTGCAAACAAGGGAGTAAGTAAAACTTTGGGTTTGCCTCTATTCTTTGCAGCTTCTTTTTCGAGTGGGTTCCAGGTCTGGGAACCAGAGTGGAGGTTCTTCTTAGAGGACCACGTGATCTAGCCATGGTATGGTGGATCGAGGTCATGAGATGGCAGGGGGGATGTAGGGTGACCACACCCTACAATGATGATTTTTTCTTCTGGTGGCAGCGACAGATCATTGCGCTTGATGAATATCCCTATGTGGGGATTGATTTCGAAGGAGATCCTGATATGCCACTTCCACCAGGGGCCGCCTATGGTGATATAGGTAAATGTTTTTAAAAATATTTCATTTTTTTTATTTTTTTTATTTAAGGAACAAAAATATTTTTGGGATGGTGTTTGAGTATTAACTAGGCACTTGTGTAATCGCAGATGTGGGTCCGCGACAACCAGAGGGATTCCTACAAAATAGACGGAGGAACCGGGGAGTTGAGGCGGTGGGAGGAGAAGCAGAGAGAGTCCTACGAAACATGCATGGTAACCTATCTCATTTGACACAGAGGATTCCTATGGTTCAGGTAGAGGATCTACCTGAAGCCATGCAACAAAAGGTGGTTGGTGTACCTAGAGAATGGATACGACTCTTCTGACGTCTCACAAATGCCATGGTTTTCTACCATGATACACATCCGGTGCCACAGGCGTAGATGTCATGGGATATGTATACCGACTGTATACATGTATTGAGGGTTTTAGCCCCAATTTTGTAATATAAACACCATATTTTGAAATATATAAAAAAGGATCTTTGACTTTACTTATATCTTACAATGTGTACATTGATTTAATGGTTTTCTTTTCTTTATTAATGTGACAAATACCAATCTAAAACGTAGTTAGCATAGGCATAAGATACATGATTAGAACTCCTAGGAATGTGATAATATGTAATAAAATCAAATTGTCATTCTAAAATATGTACCCGTAGGAATTGACGGAGTAAAGTAGGATCATGCATGCGGTAACGACCGTTCAACTGACATACTACTAACTGGGAATCCAGGCAAAATTCTAAAGAGCGAATTCCATGCGAGATAACATCGTGCAAAAGTTCTATGACAACACTATATTCGGCCACATTATTCATGGATGGCCCTAGGCATGCACCACTTGAATACACTAGTAGACCCTCGGGTGAGTAAACCACCCAAGTGGCGGAAGCGAAGTTCTATGTATGACGAATAGCTCCGTTTGCGAATCCTAGGTAGACCAAAGACTCTGTTGACATCTTCCAACAAAGGGAAAACTCGATAAACAAGCTAAATACAAAAGAAAAGGAGAAAAGAGATGTATATACACTAAATTTACATTAGTATACAAAGAGTTCCGTCCAAGCCTAGGGCTCAAGCATAGTACCTTTTCAAGTAGAGCCCATTTCTAGGCTTGACCAACTTATTCCCTTCATAATCTTCTAATTCATAGGCTCCTTTTTCTAGGGCACATTACATGATGTAAGGACCGTGCCACATGGGTTTAAAATTTCCTGCCCCTAGCGGTTCTTTGGCTTGGTCATATAAGAGAACCAAGTCACCCTCAACATACAACTGGGGACAGACAAACTTGTCGTATTGAACCTTGACATGTTTCGTGTTTGCCTCGATAGTTGTAAAGGCGTCTTGATGCTACTCATCAAGACTCTCTAGGTGCACAAGGTGTCGCTCTAAATCTAAAGTGTCAGGTAGGATCTCGACTGCCAACTTGAGAGAAGGGATTTCTCATTCAATAGGAAGGATCGCCTCCACACCGTGCACTAACTGAAAAGGGGAAAAACCAGTGGCAGTATTAACCAAGGTTCAGTATGCCTAAAGTGTGATATATAACATGGTGTGCCAATTGGAATTATTCTGACTGATAGTTTTTTGCAAAATGGTCTTGAGAGACTTGTTGATGGCCTCTACTTGCTCATTTTCTTGGGGGTAATAAGGGGATGAATGACCGTGTCTAAAACCCATCTTAGATGCTAGTTCTACCATCATTTCATTCTGAAAGTGACTGTCATGATCAGTGACAATATCACTCAGGATACTGAACCAGGCGATAATTTGGTTGAACACGAAGAAGGATGCATTCTTCACATCGAATTTTACGGTAGGCAAGGCATCAACCCACTTAGTAAATTAGTCGAAGACCACGATAATGTGTTGATTCCCCCCAAATGAAGTTGGGTTTTAATCGACGAAATCTACTCTCCACTTGGTGAAGGGACCGACGGTGATGACTGGGTGAAGAGGGGCTGGATGCGAGAGCATTTTTCGGGTGAACACTTGGTAGGGGTGACACTTCTTAACCACTTCGATACAATATTTAAAGATAGTGGGCCAGTGTTGGAACAAGGGTAGACCCAGGGTTTAATGCTACAACAACACACCAACAAAACCGTAACTACTAGCCCTTTTGACAACACCTGCGAAGCAGATGAAGTCTCACCTAAGGTAGAGGTAGGGGTTGTTGCAGGACTCAAGTGTATGCAACCTTAGATGGGACACAAATCTGTGATTATAATACTTAACAAAGCACTTTAGCATCAACAGTTCATCAATATTCAACCAATAACTATTGTGCAAATAGAACAGAGCATCACATCATTCACTCAGATCTTATGTATTTAAGCACTTTATCATAAACATACACTTTATCATATAGATCTAATGTATTTAAGAACTTTATCATTCACTATATAGGATCAAATAATAAAAGAACAAAATTCTGTAGAACATATCCTTATCTATGAAGGGAGAGCATATGAATAATGTAATTGATCCTTTCATTTCCTTGAGTTATTGGCCTTTCGCTGGGTGTTTTGGGTCAAATACCAATATTTTAGAAACAAATATAATAAATCCAAGTTTAGTGTTTAGTGTACTGATATATTTTGGAAAGGGAGTGTGTGTGAGTTGTATATTCGAATAATATGGCTGGGCCCAACCAACTGCACTTTGGAGATAGAAAAGTGCATGATCTCAACGAATTACTTCTGAACGGAGAATAGTGAAGAACTATAGCATTTCATAATTGATTGGGAAATGAACTCTTAGTTTATACAAACCAATGAGGGAGGACCATTAGAATGGTTAAATCTCAACTGTTTGAAGTCTAAGCACAACTAACTGGGTACTCTTTCCACCACTGTGTCAAGATGAGAAATCTAGCAGATCAAGCACTAAGCACCTTCATATAGGTCAGATCTAACATTCTTACACATCAATAGAACAAAGCATCAACAAATTTATCTATCTATATCAAAGAACTTAGTAAGGGAAGTTATAAACACATCAAGACAAGAACAAAGTGGAACAATACAGTGTTTATGTGGTTCGAACCCACCCTGGGGCTATGTCCACCAAATATTATTCTTTATTATCTTCAATCAATCGGTTACAAGAACAGAGCCTCAAAACCCTACTTCGCCTAGGATAGGAAATCTACACACCTCACTAGATCCTCCTTCCTTGCATTATAGCACAAAGCACTTCACAGCCTATTACAATACCTTGCACCTAGCTCTACAAGTCTCTCCCAGTATGCACAAAGCATCTACAAACCATACTTGCACTTAGCACTTAGATTATTAGCCTCACATCACATAGATCCCTTTCCTTCTCTCTTACATAGCCTAAAAATCTATTTATACATTACAAAATAGGCCTAAACATGGGTAAACCCATGGGCCGACATCCCATGCTTGTTACATAATCCCAAAACCCAAAAAGAACCCAAAAAAGGGGCTGAGATCCACGATCTTCACTTCGTCTTGCGCTCCTCCTTCGATAGGCTGTCGAAGTCTGAAAATAGGTCAAACTTGACCAGATCCCTCAAAACTTGGTCAAGGGCCAACAAGCCCCCAACACTCACCTATGACTCATCCCGAGTCACTCTGATGTAGGAAGTTCTACTTCGAACGCTTCTAGCTTGGTGCAAACTGCTTCGACTTGCTGTTGTGATACAAGCTCTTGTTCAACAAACTAATGAATGACTGCATCATTCATAGTTCCTTCCAGGCTCTTGACATTTAAGAACAATTGGTAAGCCTTGTCTTGCATAGGTTGAAGTCTCTTAGTTATTTCCATAACTCTAATTTGGATAGTGTGGATCTACTATTGGGCGGTTCACTGCTCTTGAGATCTCTTCATTCTCTCCACAACTATCAGGGCTTTCAGCTGTGCTTGTAGTGTTTCTGCGTGCTACTTCACTTCCTAGAGCTATGACTCCAGTGCTTGCAAATCTGGGTTCTCTAAGTTTCTCATATGTCTAGGCACTGCGATCAACAAATTGCTTGCATTCTAAGGTAAGGGCCTTTAGCCTTTCAACTGTGCTCTTGGCAGTTTCTTCTCTTTGGTCCTTTACTTCCTATGGGGTCTCGGGAACAATGCGTATATCTAGGTCTACGATGGATTGATGCAACTACTAGATCACTTATTCAAGTTGCTCTAATTTCTTCGTGACTTGATCCTCTACCTTTACTTCTATGACAGTCACAGAGCACAGTGCTCTATTGACTGCTTCCTTCACTTCGAGTTGCTCAACGAGCAACTGTTCCTTTCCTTGCTGCAGCTGTGCCTTTTCTTCATCAAACTTCACTTGGAGAGAACTCTTTTCCTGTTTGGCAGCTCGACGCTGTTCTACAATTACTCTTTGTACTTGTACCAAAGAATGGGTGGCTTGTGAGGCTTCCTCTTATGCTCGTCGAAGGCGATCTTTGACTGTATCAGTGAGCCAGTGGAGTTGGGCTGGCTCATCTCCCAATTCCAGTGTTCCTAGTGGAAGAGGCGCAGTGGAGACTGCGTGACTTGACTGTAGTGCCTACTGCACCCCTTGGAGTTCAACCTCAATTCCATTGTACATCTCCTCCAACTTAACTTCTTGCTTCTCTACTCTCTCCAATGAAGCATCATTCAAGGCTATTATGATGAAATTGAAATCATCAAAGGTGAGGATGGTATGCATCTTATTTATAGGGGCTTTTGATATCTTCCGAGAGGAAGGTTTCAGGGGAGAAGCCTTCCTTTTCTTCGAGGGGTCCTCCTCATCTCTGGGCAGTGTTACTTCGTCTTTCCTTTGTTCAGATTCTGTGCCATCTATCTCTTCGCCATCACCTCCTTGCTCTGATGACATGGAAGTAGTCTTCACCGAGGCATTACTTAAATCTTGTACTTCATCAATCTTCTTTGTTTTGCTAGGTCTGCATGTATCCTACGCAACTTATGGGCTTTCGATGTCATATATCTCCGCAGGGTCAGCTGGAATAAGGAGGTCAGTAGACCATTCCTTAGTAATCTCCTCTAAGTCCTCCTCCATCAGCTTATAGTAGGATTGAAGTTGTTTCTTGCTCTCATCGGCTCGCATTATGATATAAATGAAATGTCGATTAGTGCTGAACTTCATCAAAGGCCTGAATCAGTGTATAGTGTTCGGTGTCATGCGAGGCTTGGAATGTATGGCTATCTTCAGCTGATTGTAGTATGTATGGAACACGACATTTGATTGCCATTTCTTATTCATTTCACTTGAGTACCACAACTTACTGAACTTTGTAGCCAATGGTCTGAAAGGATTGATGTCCATGAAGGTCGCACCTTCCGACATCTCCCAGGAAATGAAAGTGATTAAGATCAAGAGCCAGCTAAAATGGAATTCATATCCTTGATATTTCACTTATCTGTAGTCAAGTTCCAACTGGTTCACTAGGTACTTCGCCCAATTCATTTGTAGGCCCTTCGTGCACTTCCCTGGGAGGTCGACTACAAAACCAGTCACTTGGGTGGGTCAGTACTTGCGTACTAACTTCCCTGCAATCAAATGACAGGTGAGACACACTATGCCATTCTGAATATATGATACCTTGTGGCCTCACATTTCCTTCTTGACATCGCCATAAGTGTCCTTGACAATGGGTCACTTGCAATGGGTATGAGGCCTTCATTAACTCGGTTCTGTCCTTTATGGAATGGTCCTAACTGTCGAATGGCGAGATGGATGGCCATAAATGGATTTCTATCCATTCAGAGCATTGATATAATGGTTATAATGTCTCCAATGGCTATATTTCTTTTCCATGGCAAAGTTCCATGTGTCGTTGTTCTGATATCCTGGTGAAGATCCAATTTTTTAATTTTTCATTCTGCGAGGTTCCCTCTGGAGCCTTCTGCAACTTATCGATCTTGTCTCTCTTCTTAATTAACTTTCTAGTCTTCTTTTCAGTGAGCTTCATATCGGTATTCCTTTTTCCATTCTATTTTTTGTCTTCTTTTGACCTAGTCACTTCGCGCTGTTGAGATTATTCCCTAGGGTGCATGGATAATACTTCTTATTTGTCTCATATAGGTACTTCAATCTTCTTTGGATCCTCTAGTGTTCTTGCAACTTCGACATCCCGGTCTCTAGTGTTAAATAGCTTTGATTTTTTTTGGTGTTCTTCGATCAAGTGTGCGATCCTTCTAGTCATGAAATCTTTTAATTCTTTCTTCTTATGCTCCAAAACGTCTTCTTGTTCCTTTCGTCTGGCTCGATTTTTGTCAATCCAAGGTTTTCCTAATAACATGGTAAATGGGGCATTATCCTCGATAAATTTAATAATCACAAAATCTTCTTCCGTCAAAGTTCCATTGGCAATCATAGGTATCTGAGCGAGCCTTCCACATAGGTTTATCATCTTTCCTCTGAATAACCCTATTCCTCCTAATGAAGGAATCATAGCAGGCTTTCCTAAAATTTCCCAAGTTCTTTCTTTCATAATATTCACCTGTGTTTCCTCATCCAGAACACAGTCAACGTTGAAGTCTTCTATTCTTGCTTTAAGGCATTCTTTTTCTTTGAAGATCTCCAATAATCTGACATGTCGGTGGTCATTCGGGGTTTCGTTTATTTGTAGAAATACTTTCTTTGATTCTTTATGAGGTTCTGCTATTTTTGGATCTACCTTAGGGTTTTCTTTATTCAAATTCATTCCTTCCAGATTAGATATCATTCTAGGGCAATCCAACACTTCATGGTCCATAGATTTACAACAAATACAATTGGGTCTTCTCCCAGGGCATTCCTTAGCAAGATGTCCTAGTCTTCTGAAACTGTAACAAAGGGTTAATCCTCTCTTTCGTTTAAGTGATATCCATCCTTTCCTGTACTGCGCACTAGGCTCATAGGAGATAACTTGCAAAAAAATCTTTCTAGGATCTTGCATCCATTTTTTAGTCCAAACATTCTTTCTATGCATAGGTATAACATATCATTCACTATTCATATCAAATATTCTTTCATATATTAATACCCTAGTTTTCAAGCTAGGATAGAATCTATCAAACATACCTAGATTCATACTTTTGAAACAAAAAATTCCACTAATGTTACTTCTACAAAGCACAAAGCCTTCAGATCTATAAATTTTCATTATTCTTACCTGTATCAGAGCACAGAGCTTACAGATCTTACCTCTTTTCTTCATATCTGACTTATTTTCTTGGTACTGAGCTCCTCAGGTCAAGTAGAATGTCGTGTACTGGGACAACAGATCTATGCACAGATATTTCACAATCTCAGGTCGAATATTTACACAAAGATTATTCCTTCTCAGTTATGAACAATCACAGTTTCAAGTCTAATATTGCACACTTTAGCAGTATATATACACACATAACTTCTCTTCAGTTCCCAACAATCACAGTTTTAGGTCCCGACAACAGGACCATTTGTTGGAACATGGGTAGACCCAGGGTTCACTGCTACAACAACACACCAACAAAACCATAACTACTGGCCCTTTCAGCAACAACTGTGAAGCAGATGAAGTCTCACCCAAGGTAGAGGCAGGGGTGGTTGCAGGACTCAAGTGTATGCAACCTTAGCTGGGACACAAATCTGTGATTATAATACTTAACATAACACTTTAGCATCAACGGTTCATCAATATTCAACCAATAACCACTGCGCAGGTAGAATAAAGCATCACATCATTCACTTAGATCTGATGTATTTAAGTACTTTATCATAAACAGGAAGGTTATATCTAGAAGATCAAGCACTAATCACCTTCATATAGGTCAGATCTAACAGTCTTGCACATCATTAGCACAAAGCATCAACATATTTAGCTATCTCTATCAAAGCACTTAGCAAGAGAAGTTATAAACACATCAAGACAAGCACAAAGTGGAACAACACAGTGTTTACATGGTTCACCCCCACATTGAGGGTACATCCACCAAATCTTCTTCTTTATTGTCTTCAATCAATCGGTTACAAGAACAGAGCCTCAAAACCCTACTTCGCCTAGGACAGGAGATTTGTGCACCTTGCTAGATCCTTCTTCCTTACATTATAGCACAAAAAACTTCATAGCATGTTACAATACCTTGCACCTAGCTCTGCAAGTCTCTCCCAGTATGCACAGAGCATCTAAAAACCATACTTGCACTTAACACTTAGCTTATTAGCCTCACATCACATAGATCCCTTTACTTCTCTCTTAAATATCCTAGACATCTATTTATACATTACAAAATATGCCTAAACATGGGTAAACCCATGGGATAACATCCCATGCCCGTTACATAATCCCAAAAATCCAAAAAGGACCCAAAAAAGGGGCCGAGATTTGTGATCTCCACTTCATCTTGTGCTCCTCCTTCAACGGGCGGTCGAAGTCCAAAAATAGGTCAAACTTGATCAGATCCCTCAAAACTTGGTTAAGGGCCAACAACCAGAAATAATCGGCTCATAAGATATTTTGGGTTGTTGCAAGCCCAGATAGGTGACCACCACTAGCCCCTTTGTGGCAATCAATTAGGACTAACTTGGCTTCCTCGTGAGTTAAGCAACGACGTAAGATATTATCTACTCCTCAACAATACAAAGTGTCACTAACGATGGTATACTTTTTGGCTTGGCATCTAACATGTCGTCGATCATCTCGCGAGATATGCTGAGCAAACTTCAAGGTTTGAAGATATAAAACAATTTCTCCATATCAGGGATCAGACGTCGAGACAAGGAAAATGTGTTTGTCTGTGAGCAAATCGACATGGATAACATCCTCGTCTAATCGTGGAAAATTGGATATTAACTCTGCAAAAACTAGTGATTTCTTGGACTTGGCCGAAGCGAAGTCAAGATAAAATTCTTGTAAGATGACAATCCATTTATTATAGTTTCCTCCAATGATACATCTGGCAAGGACGTATTGAAACAGATTGACATCGGCAACCACCATAGTCTTGCAAAGTAATATATAGTGACATAAGCGTTGGACTGCGTGAACGACAACCAAAACTAGATTTTCAATGTGAGAGTAATTAAGCTCAGGACCGACTAAATTTCAACTGAGATAGTATATGACATGCTCATGGAGCTCATCATCCTCCTAAACTAGAACCATGCCAAACGTCTCTGCAAAGACGACAATATACAACATGTAATCTCTATTATAATCATGAGATTTCAATAGAGGGGCCGATACCAAGGCTTTCTTCAAAGTGTCTAAAGAATGATGGGCTCTCTCATCCTAGATAAAGGGGGTGTCCTTATTCAAGAGGCACATGAAACCCTTAGTAATATTGGCATTATTCACTATGAATTGACGTAGAAAGTTAGCTTTGTTGATTAAGGTTGGTTGTCATTGATGTCAACCCTTGAAGAAAGACCCATAGCAAAAAGGTTTGGGTAATGGACCCAATAGTGTGTAATGTAAATATGACTCATTATTGTTTTTTCATGGTTGATAAGAAGTAAATATGGATGAACTCCAAAGTGGTCCCCTTATGGTGAAATCCCTCATGAGAAGATGCTTTGTGGAGTAAGAGAACCCATGCTTAATTATGGAATAATGAGATGAAGAAAAGTGAATTCGTCAGGGAAAATATCCTATATAGATAGTTTTTTCATGCCATTTCCGGTGGTATGTGGAATGTCACATAATTCCTCACGGTTAGAGAGTTATGGCCATGAGAAGTTGGAGACCCCATGTTTGGGTAATGGACCCATGTTTGTTTGATGGGTAACAATATGAGTTATGATATATTTTCAGATAATATTATTCTATATGGATAGTGCATGTCATTCCATTTCTGGTGGTATGTATAACGTCACATAACTCCTCATGGTTTGAGAGTTATGGCCTTACGAAGTTGGAGGACCCTCATATGTCATCTAGAAGCCCCAAAAGGTCAAAGGAATCAAAGTGGTTTAAGAGATTTTAAAAGGTAAATAATAAAGTGAAGTGATGAGTGTATTATAATTCAAATTGAATACAAAATAAATTATTTCAATAATAATTGTAATGGAGAAATTAGAAGTGGACCCAACCTTAAAATAAGGAAGGTGGGGCCAAGTGACCTAGAATATGTTTTTAAGGAAGCTACTTGGAGAGTATAAATAAGAGGCAAGGCTCTCTCATTTGAATCACACTTGAGAATATTGAATATATATAGGTTTATGAGGTATACAAATTATATATAAGCCGAAATTCTAAGGAAAGTGAAGAAAAGAAAGCTGAAATACAAGGAAGGATAAATTCTTTTGATGGTGCTTTCTAAGGTATGTTATTTTCAGTCCATCTCACCATTTTCGCTATAACTTTTTTTCTATAATGATTCAGATCCTAAAATTTCTATTCAAGTGAGAAAACATATCCAAGTATCTGTGGTTAAAAATTCAGATTGTGGGTCATTGTATTTTGGTAGTTACACTCTGTGGAAAATAGGGTTTGTGGCCAGTCCTAAAACTAGTCAAACTCAGGTGTTTCGGGTAACAACGTCATAACTTCTTCATAACAGATCCAAATTCAGTGAGACAAAATATTTTGGTTAGGGTACAGTTTTTAGTATGTTTTTTAATAGGTTCCAATCATTTCATCAAATATTTTGTGTGGCGGACGCTCTACAAGGTCGCTCTCTAGAATAAGCCAAAATTCATCAAGGTATACCATTTTTTGCTATAACTCATTTTCTGAGAGGTTACAAGTAGTGCCACTTGGAGGAATTTCATAAAACACACTAAAGAATTTTTTTTATCAGTTTCAAATCTTTATACATTACAGGTTCAAAGTTATGATTACTTCAAGTTAGGGTTGTTGACTAATCCAAAATGAGGCATGTGAGACTAAAGAAAAGTTTGATGAAAATGCTAGTCTCTTGTTTTTTAAGTTAAGGAAGGTTTGAAGGAATGTGATCATAAACACCAGGTCTATTACAGAGCTACAAATTAGATTTGGATGATGAAATTGATGAGGGCTTTTGGTTGTGGCACATGTTGAGTACATGGTTGAGACAAGTAGTTGATGAGTTGACACATACATGAAGTGTATAGTTGATGATGTT
>ML780673.1:191623-246925 GCA_009831015.1 Picea engelmannii
AAGATTTTCCCTGTAAACCTTTAAGTTGTCTAATTGTACGCAGGGGAGGCAACTAAAGTATTGCATCAACCTTAAGAGGATCTACCATGATCCTGGTTTCGAAAACTAAAAACCGTAAGAGATGACCAGACTTAACGCAAAATATGCATTTAACCAGATTCTATAGTAACGACATCTTTCAAAAACTAGCCGAAGGTGTATAACATGTTCCACTCTCTTGCGAGAGTGAGAAGCAAGATCATCCAGGTAGGCTTCGACTATGTTCTTGAGATCATGAAAAGTGAAATTCATGGCACGTTGGAAGGTTTCTCTGGCGTTTTTAAGGCCGAAAGGCATTTTCTAGTATGCGAAAGTACCCCAAGGACATATAAATGTTGTCTTGTGTTGGTCCTCGGGTTTGATATGGATTTGGTTATAGCCCGAAAATCTGTCCATAAAAGAAAATATTTTACTTCCCGTACACTCATTGAGAATTTGATCAATGAAAGGCGTGGGGAAGTTATCTTTAGGAAAAGCCTTGTTCAGGTCACAAAATTCCATACACACACGGATGGTTCCTTGCTTTTTATTTATGAGAACAGGATTGGATATCCATTCATTCAAGGCAATCGGGTAGATGAAGCCGGTGTTAAGCAAATTCTCCACCTCTGCCTTAATAGTAGGGGCCTTCCTAGGATTCACATCTCTAAGATGTTGTCAAAATGGTTTAGCATCCAGGTAAGTTCTAATATCATGTTCGACAATCCGAGGGTCGATCCCTGGCATCTCTTCATATGACCAAGAAAATACATCTCGAAATTATTTGAAGAGATCAGTGTATATTAGAATTTATTCTGGTGAACAATCCACACCTATATTTACGTTGTCAATCTTGCCAGGATTACGAGAGATATTGATCGAGATGGTAGGAGAAATACTCTCCATGAGGGTGGAAGGAATCACCGTCGAATGCAGTCAACATGTTCAACGACTTGGAAAGGGATGGAGAACCGAGATCTTTCCAATAGACCAGGGACATCACACATGTGGCAACACCTTCATCAATGACTACTCGTTTGATAGTATACTTAGAATACTACATGTGGATTTGGAAAGCCACATGGTAGGGTAAGCGAGGCTTCAAATCCATGACATCAAACTTGACAATTTTCAAGCCACTAGGTTCTAGAGCTCCTAAGGCAGAGAGTAAGGTATTACTCTATGATGGACACGTCTGGAGTACCTCCAAAGCCGACATCACACAAGGGGTTTGGCCCAAATACTCAACAATAGAGTAGTTCTAGGCGGCTCTAGCATTAGGGTTGTGGGTAGAGTTCTTAATTACTCATTTTGGAATACGAGGCGGTTGCTCTGGTTTCTCAATATGTAAGTTCGTCTCCAGAGGGGGAGGAGGAGCTTCTAGACAGGTACTATATTTTGAAGAGCTATAATCTCGAGAGCAGGTGGCTATATCTATTTTTGCGTCGACCATATTGATGCAAACACGATCGCCATCTTGCGACAGTGGGTTTTGACTTCCACCGGACGCATTTATTGAATTCGAAGAGCTCGAGGCTAAGTGTTGGTTATGTGGGAATGGATTCGTCAGCACAACGGGTAGTATATTTAAAAGCCTCTCAGCCTCCGTGAGTTTGGGGCATAAATGTGTAAGGTGTTCATCGGTACAAAGTTTACAAGGAAACTTCACCTTACGTTTCTCTTTCTTTCCCTCTCCAACATTATCATTTTGTCTCCCATTATTTTCTATTTCCTTAGGTTTATTGTTATTCTTCCCACCCTTATGATTGTTTAGACCTTTCCTTTTATTCCCATCTGGTTGCTGGTCACCATTTAGGTTCTTCGACAATTGCACGGAATGTACATCTGTCGATTGGGTGGGTTTGGAGGATGCATATGAAGTTGATCCTCCGACAGACTTCATTGTTGAGTCTATGGACTTTACATTAGCAGACCCTACCATGCCATCGACATGAGTTCCAAGATTCTTTCTAGGATCGTGATTTGGCCGCGGTGCATCTGGAAGAAGGTGATATAACATCCCAGATTGAGCATATATCAAATTGAGTTGTTGGTCTCTAAAGATAGCTTCTTCCTCGTTGAAGATCCCAAAAGTAGCAACGTCCTTCAAGATAGGAGGGTGAAAATACTTTAGGAACCATTCTAGAATAAGGTCAAGGGTATATGAGTCTTAATCAACTGCTTCCGTCTACGCTATTCTTGGATATGGTCCGAGATGTGAGTGTCGGTACCCTGGCGTAGAGTCGACAAAAGTTCAAGACCAACATCGTAACGAATGGGAAATTGAAAGTGGTTGAGAAACGCTAGCACCAATTGATGGAATGAACTGTATTTCCCCCTAGGTAGCTCAATATACCATTATGACAGAACTCCAATGAGAGTGCGTTGGAATAATTATAATCTAATAGAAGAATGGTTCAAATAATTCGATGAGCACCAAAGGTGAAAAGTAGTGACATGATCACCAGGGTCCTATCCATTCTTACCTTCAAAATTTAGAATGTATGATGGAAGTTTGGTGGGTACAAGGGTCCATTTGGGATCACGACTCACTGGGTCATTCATTAACTTAGACAAGTCTGGCAGATTAAGTGTGGCCAGAAAAGGGAGACAGGGTTGTGACATCTGGCCCCACCCTCCCACAAAAGATTGTGCGTTGGGAACTGCATTCCATACAGGATTCCGGTAAGGACCAAAACCCTATCTGGAATTATAAGGACCTCCTCCGGGATGATTCGTATAAGATGGGTTGGGCATCAGTCCAGCAAGAATGTTCTGATAAGGATTATGAAAATTCCCCCCTACCAGATTAGATCCGAGTTGAGGGTTTTTAAAATTCCCCCCAACCAGATTGGATCCAAGTTGGGGGTTTCCCAAAGTGTAAGACTGACCTCCTCCAGGTGGGAATCTAGAGGATTGAAGTGGATTTGTCATGCCAAAAGTATTGGTCAGAATTGACACCGAGGAGATAGGGATGTAAGACAAAACTTGTTCGCCAGCTGTGTTGTTCCATCCAGCTGTAGAAGGATTAGACCTGAGGTTAAGAAAAGGGACACTTCCTAAATTAGGATTCATTTGGGGGATATGAGAACCACCAAACGAAAAAGGACTGTAAGGAGGTGTAGTGCCCCCAATTCCAATGCTACCATTGGGGCCAGTAGCTAGGATGGTAGTTGAAAATAGCGATGTGAAGTTAGGCATACCATAAGAAAATGGACTAGAAGCCATAGAGATGGACTGAATATTGTAACCCGGTGAGTGACCGAAACCCCCAAAAGGGTTCGAGGCAAGAGATAACGCATTAAATATAGGCTGAGCCATAGTACTAGTATAAGCCTCTGACACTGCAACTGTAGTGGTTGCAGGAGTCGAAGGGGTGCCATTAACTATAGTGGGTATGGGAGTCGAAGAACTCCTAGTGTTCTGAAGACTAGACTCTTTACTCATCCTTGTGGAACCATAATTCTGAAAGGTGGATGTGTGTGTACCACTTCTACAAACTCTACGCCTTTTAGAAGGCAAGAACCCAAAATCCGATGGTAATTGTAGCAACTGACGGGACCGGCGGGGAAGTTGGTCTGACACCACGATGACTTATGACTCTACAAAATACAAATATATCCTAAGGCCAACTAGTAGTCAAAGAGAATACCAAAAATTCAAACGACCAATATGCATGCAAATGGGCTAAAGTGGCTGAGTGACCTCCCTCACTAAAGAAGGTATGCCTCGTCCAAGAGGGACTCGAGACTCCCTGCTAAAGTTTGGAGGTAACAAAATTAGTTATGGAGGCCCTCATGGGATTAAAAACAAGTCGGTCAGATCCCCCTAGAGAGGTAATCCTCCATAAAGGTTGTGTGTTGTTCGACCTCTATCTAACCCAGGATACAAGCATAGTAACCCCTGCAAGTAATCTATGAGATACCTAAGTCAAGCAACTAATAAACCACTGTATAAATGATGCACAGGTGAGCAGTAGTATGTCCGGATCACCGTATGGGCAGGGTAGAAAATCCCTAAACCTTGAAAGAACCGCCTCTCACAGAGGTATGGGTACTAGAAAGATCCCCAAATATGAATAAATCCATAGAAATATCTCTGACGCTAGGCGAGTATCCAGGGGTTATCCCTTCAACTAACTTTGCGTGACCTCATGATTAACTCCGGTGTGAGTGGAGCCTCATGATATTACCAATTATACGATGGACTTCTCAACTCCCTGTCTCAAACACATATGTTGATTTAATTGCCTTGGAGAAGTTTACTCACAAAATCCTATTCCAAGGCACTAAATCCTAGGCTAGTTTGTGCACCCTAAAACTAAAATCGTGACTAATCAATTTTAGTTTAAAGCATAAATTTTATTGGCCTTGATTACTCAAAAGGGTATGGAAGAAAAACTCATGATGTTATGACTCTGCAAAAGATAAATATGAATATAATGCAAAGTCTACCTTTAAGTTTTCAATGAATGATATGCTAATAAAAACAGTGCAATTTTCAATTTCAACTCTGCAATTCAGAAGTAAAATGCAATATTTCGCTAAATGTACTAAGCTAATGATAAAGTTTCAAAGAAAAAAATGTTAACCAATGCAAAACACCTATTTTTTTTTTTTTCAATATATTAAAGAGAAAAAGCATGGACTGAAAAGTTACTTGATATATAAATTCTACTGTGTATAAATGAAATAACTCAAGCAGAATACCAAGCATCCAAACAAACAACCCAGGGTTCAAGGAAAAACCAAAAAATGAAAAACAATGAGAAATACTACACCCATAAATTCAACTCTCAACAGGCTTCCTATCAACCTAGAGAAGCTCAACAGGCACTACAAAGACCTAAGAAGGCTCAACAAACATCAAAACTCACCCAACAGTCACTAAACCAAGAAAACGAGCAAGGAAAAGTGGTATACACAACTGTTCAAGAGAAGAGTGTGTATATACGTAGCTTGTAGAGTGGCAGAACGCATGTGTACATGACTGTCAAGGCACACAGAGCATACAAGCTTTAAAACAAGGCCAGGCAAGGGAAAAAGGGTTGAAAACTCAGACTCAGAGTGAACAAAATTTGCCAAGCAGTGATACAACAAGAAACATAAAGGAAAAAGAGAAATGCAAGAAGAAAAAGTACTTCAACCCTTAGAAGGAGGATCTCTCCCCAGTGGAGTCACCATTTTTGTTACGAGGGAAAAATTCTCTATGGCCAAGGGTAAACCACAATAGATAGGTATGATTGCAAAAATCAACTCAATTCCATTGTATGCTATATAAACTAATGTGCAAGATAAGAAAGAGGGCTACCTCGATCCAACGTTTGATGATGTTCGACCATTGAGAACTTCGACCCAAAGCTTTGTACCTACAATAAGTTCTCAACGAACAAGAAAAGTAAGTATATAGTGATAATGTAAAGGGGTTAGCACATCAGATAACTTAATCCATTAATAAACATTACAAACATGCCCATGGATAATAATCATATATTTGCACGATACCAATAGGACAGGAAAGGAGTATTTCTATTAATAATTGATCAACATAAGTGTCAACATTACAGACTTCCATGTCGGCACAGTTTGAAACCAAGGAATCAAGTTCCTTCCAACTGGGTCTCCACCATTTCAATCCTCCACCAAAGGCAAGCTCAAAAGAGATAGACAATGAGGTTCTCTCAACAATAGGGAAAGAGATTGGGGGCTAAACACTATGTTTAGACTTGAGGGACAAAGGGATGGAATCTCAATATAAAGTAATTTCTCCAGAGTAACTTTGCTCTCAAAGTTGAATGCTTTATCCTCTTTTCCATAGCTCAAAACTGTGCTCTTATAGCCTTCAAAATGCAACTAAAGGGTCGATTCGAAACGTTTCCAGTATATGGAAGGCCAAGGATCAAAGATATCTTGTCGTGACATGGAAACCTGACTCCATTTTTGTATTTTCTGGTACAAATCCTGATGTACATGGGTTGTAGTGGAGAATCCTATGTATACACTTGATTTATAGCTAATAGGGCATGTATATGTGGAAAAATGTTTATTTTTAGCTCTAGATTTATCAAAAAGGGATGATAAGTCTGCATAGGGAAATGGAAAAAGGTCCTTTGTGCAAGATAGCAATGGTGAGGAAAACATTATTATAACAGTTCCTTCAGTATTGCACCTAAAGTGAATCTCCTTGATGATACCTTTCCAACAGGCTATCATATTCATAAAACAAAGATCGTATGCAAAAATTACGACCTCAAGAAGTTGATGTACTAACTTACCCAAATGGGGCCCACATGACTTTTGGCACTTCATCTACTAGGGTTAGGTTTTTCAATGTTTAGGGTTTTTGACATTCCTTCTTATTGTAAAAATGCCTTCAGAGCCTCATTGTAATCATCTTCTTGCGAATGTGCACAACCCTCACATCTCTTCTCAGAGATAAGCCACCACCATTCCAACAAGCTTGTTTCTAGTGCATTTTACTGTTTCAACTTATTTCGTTATTGAATAGAAAACCAGTTTTACTATATCTTTGTTATTTTGTGTTAAGAACTTGTTAATAATCTGTATTCATTTCACTCTTCTCATAAAATCTGGATCAGGGGTATCAGAGCGGTTTGCTCCTTGCCATCTTAATGCATGTCCCCAACGAGGTCGGAGTACAAAGAGTTGGGTCTCGAGCTTGTTTCTCTTGAGGGAAAAATCTCTCACATGCCCAAGTGACCTCTCATGGAAAGAGAAAAGAAATATGATGGGACATGCCATCCTTTCAAACTGTTGATTGAGGAATCCCTCATGCAACAGAGGAACGATATTATGGATAGTTTAGCGCAAATCCTTCGGCAGCTACCAACAGACGATGCATATTCTTCGAACAGAGGCACCTCCCCCTTCAAGGTACAAATAAAATTTGATATTCCTATATTTGAAGGTTATATAGACATAAATGATGTAGACAAGTGGTTGAATCTACTAGAAGGGTATTTTTTCTGTCCATAACTTTTTGAATAGAGAAAATATTACTTTTGTGCTCCTGAAAGCCATTCCCGATGTCAAATATTGGTGGGAAAATTTATGTGAGAAAAATGAAACATATGAACCCTTATTATTTTCATTCACAACCACCTGGGAATCCTTTAGGGATGCTATTAAGGAACAATACTACCCTGTTAGAAGTTATGACGACCTGTATACCAAATGGACCACACTGTGGCAAGAAAGAGACCAAGCAGTGCCAGATTTCACAAATATCTTCCATACCTTGTGCACCAATTTGGGTATCAAATATTCAGAGTGACATCTGGTGCTCAAGTATCATGGTGATATGCATAGATACATCCAGACTGAAATTGAATTTCTATACATCTCATCCTTGGGTGCAGCCTACCAATATGCTGTCAAAATTGAGCAGAAGCTCAAACAAAAGACATGACAATTTGGGCCTGGGAACCCCTCACAAAAAAATCTAGGAAAGGGCAGACCCAACCCACAGAAAAAAGGACAGAGAAAAGATGGGCAATATCAAGACAACTAATCCAATCCGTAAGAAAAGAAGGACACCAAAAATACAAAGAAAGATACCAGGAAGTGGTGCGAATTCCATAAGATTCCTTGGCATAACATTGCTGAGTGTCGCTCAAAGCTGTCACTAGTGGCCAAAGTGAAAGCCTCTGAATCAGCTGCAGATTTTGACTCTGAGCCAGAACCAGAAAGGGGAAGACAGATCATTGATGCAGAACCCAATCCCACCATTTCTACCACCAAGCTCCATCCTGGTGAACCAGATGATCTAGAAGAAGGAGAGCACCTCTTCCATTCATAGATGTGGGTAAAAGGCACCCTGTTGCACTTCATCATTGATAGACGTAGCTAGAAAAACCTCATCTCAGTAGAGGTCATCAAGCAACTGGCCCTGCCAAAAATGCCGCACCCACAACCCTACAACATTGGATGGCTCCGCCAAGGAAGCGATCTCCGCATCAGCCAACAATGCCAAATTTCATACAACATCAAGCCCTTCAAAAATGAGGTATTGTGTGATGTTTCTCCTCTCGAAGTTTGTGATGTTCTTTTGGGCCAAACTTATTTATGGAAATTTCATGTTGTATATGAGTCTAGGCCTCGTAGTGTTATTATTACTTTGAATAGGAAATTGTACAGGATACTTGAGGCAAGCCCACCTAGTGCTATTTCCTTGATATTTGCTAAGAAATGCAGGAAGTTCATCTCTCAGATGGGGAAGTTTGTCTTTTTCTTGATTCAATCTCAGAATAAGTGAAAGATCATAGCCACATCTAGGGTCTCTGTGGTCGACCTCTTCACACAGTAGAAGAAAGTAGATAATGTCGCAGAAGAATACTCGCATATCTTCTCTTCACCTACAGGGTTACCTCTACATTGCCAGGTCAAGCACCCCATTGATCTGACCCCCGATGCACCTCTGCCCAATGGGCCAGTCTATCGTCGCTCTTTGTTAGAGAATGAGAAGATCAAGTGACAGATCCAAGAATTGCTCCACAAGGGGCACATCATTCCTAGCTCATCACCTTGCGGGAGCCCAATCGTGCTGGTACAGAAGAAATATGGAACCTGGTGACTCTTTATTGATTACCGAGATTTGAATAAAATCATAGTCAGAAATCGGTACCTGATTCCCCGAATTGACGACCTCCTTGATCAACTCATGGGGGCCAAATACTTCAGTAAGATTGATTTGAAGTTTGGCTACCACCAAGTCTCGATAGAACAAACATATGTATGGAAGACCGCCTTCAAGATAAAGGAAGGCCTTTTTTAATGGTTGGTCATGCCCTTTGGTTTGACAAATTCTCTAGCCACTTTCATGAGGATGATGGATGATATCCTGCGACCATTCACCATTATGTTTGTAGTGGTTTATCTGGATGACATTCTAATTTACAACAAGACTTGTGTTGAACACTTGCAACATATTCAACAGGTTTTGCACACCCTGCGACAGCACAAGCTATATGCCAACTTGGAAAAATGCTTCTTCAGCATGGACAGGGCCCATTACCTGGGCTACATCATTGATCAACATGGCGTACATGTGAATCCATCCAAGATCCAAGTCATCCATGATTGACCAGCCCCAACAACACTCACTGAGCTTCCAAACCTCTTGGGCCTTGCAAATTTCTACCGCAGGTTCGTGTTTGTATTATCCCATATTGCATGGTCCCTTAGCCAAATCAATAGGGGTGGTGGTAAGGATAAATTTACATGGGGCCGGTCCCAACAACAAGTGTTCGATGATTTGAAGTAGTGCTTGTGCTCAGCCCTATTACTTTCACTACTAGACCTATAAAATCCATTTGAGATCAAGACAGATGCTTTAGACTATGTTGTGGGCATCGTTCTCACTCAACACGGCCACCTCGTGGCCAATCATAGTGAGACACTGTCAGATACTGTCTATAAGAACCCTACTTACGATAAATAAATGTACTCCAATGTGAAATCCTGCCGCCAGTGGAGACATTACATTCTTAGGAAGGAGATAGTCATTCAAACTGATCATAAGCCACTGTAGTTCATGCAGACACAGGGAAAATTGCAGAATGACCGCCATCAAAAGTGGTCCACATAATTGCAACAATTCCACCTCAACATCAAGTATAAAACAGGAAGCACCAATCGTGTCGCTAATTGCCTCAGCAGACCGCCAGTCGCGACACTCACCACGGTGCTAGACTCTTGCAACCATGAGACATATGGATGGCCCCAAATCTATGAGATAGACCCTGACTTCGTCACCACCTACCAAATGTTGGGTGAAAATGCAGTGGTCGATAATTTCCATCTTCAATATGGGTTGTTGTCTCGTTTGGGCCATATTTTTGTTCCATCAAGTGAGTGAGTGAAGTTGATTTGGGAATCCCACTATAGACAGGTGGAAGGACACTTTGACATTGAAAATACAGTGGCAATGCTACATAAACATTTCTACTAGCCAAAACTTCGACAGGAGGTCAGCATGTATATCAGGTCCTGCACTGCCTGCGCTGTTTCCAAACTGACCACTACAAAACATGACTTGTACACCCCTCTTCCTACTCCTGACAGGCCATGGAAATCCATCTCAATGGACTACATGTCAGGCCTCCCATCCACCAAGTGGGGAAATGATTGTGTTTTTGTGGTTGTTGATCTCTTTTATAAGATGGTGATTCTAGTTGCCTGCAAGAAGAGCATCACAATAGAGGCCACTACCAAGCTCTTCTTTGAATGAGTCTGTGTACATTTTGGAATCCCATAAACCATTGTCTCAAATCGGGATAGTCGATTTCTCATCACATTCTGGTTGAGCCTCTAGTCACTGCTGGATACTGTTACACATTATTTTGGTCACTTTGGTGATGTCTCTACAAGTGATGTATTTAGGCTCTCACAAGGACTTTTTGCCTGAGAAAAGTGACTGTTGTCTTCTTTCAAAAAACACATTTTTAAGATGAGTTCGCAGACTGCCTATGTTATAGGGTGCGAAAATCCTTCATTCTCACAGGCAACCCAAACTTAGGGTGCGAATTGTTTGTAGTCTGCTCAATAGGTAGGGTGTGAACCTATTTCAAAGCTTGGAAAACAGAAGAGGTCACGAAGGTTCTAGAAGGGAATCTTCTAGAAAATGAGTTGGCATTCGCATGGTTGGCATCTTATTGACTTCTCAGATTTAGTGGGATCATCCTCATCCATTTAACCATCTCTCCTTCTCCTATATATTGAAAGGTTTCTCATGGAAAAGGTTAAGCAAGATTGAATGAAGAATTGGTGAAAGAATTGTGTGGAGAAATTTGCTTGGATAGAAGCTTGAAGACTCTATTTGGTCTATCAAGTTGTACTGGATCTTCTTCATGCAAATGTAGAGAAAGTGTGTGTGTTGGAACCGAGGTTCACTGAAAGGAATCTTGTGACATCAAGGCGATTTGGTTGTATCTTCTACTTTCATTAAATATAATACAACGACATGTCCCTTTCCCATAAAATCACTCTTATTTTATTTCATAACTCCTTGATCATATGCATATGTTGACATTGAATGTACTTTGCTATATTCTCTTTGATTGGTTTGTGTTGTCTTGGACCTAATTTCACAAGAGCACCGAAGCGAAGCAGGAACAACAGAGACCTAAGGAAGCGATATAAATGTATGGCACTCATTCCTCCTTAGTAGTAGATTCAATGACTGCAACTTAGAGAAAGAGTCATGTCCTGTCCTGTATTATTCTAGATCTAGGTGGATCTAGGAAGATCTGTTTGTGTCCGCACCTACCGATTTATATGATAACAAAATTGGTGACTCCACTAGGGATACAACCCATTTTGGTGGTTTTTACCTGGAAATTTTCTCTTGACCTACCCTTTTTCATTCCCAATCAATCTCCGAGTCTTGAGGAGATCCTCATAGAATCCCTGGATCCAGAAGTTCCCTCAAAAGTTCTGTCATTTTTCCAAAATTTGCTTGATTTCAAACCTTCTCGCACTACACCTCTCTGTAGCCTGTGAGAATCACTGAAGTTCACACCCTAGTGTTAATTTTAGTGCGAACTTCTCGCAACATGCCTGTGTCTAGCCTGTGAGAATCCTTGATTCTCGCATTGTACCCCACTGATAGACTGCGAACTCACTTGTAAAAATTTTGGATTAAGTCTTTTGTGTATTCAGATGCCCAGATTGGTTAGTGAGTTTGGAAAGAACTTCTCTGGCCAGTGATTGAATGTCTCTTGACTTCAAATCTCGTGAATGATCAGTTTTCGGAAATCAAAAGCTCTTCTTGATCATTTTTTCTCAATTTTTACCTCTTGACCTTTTCTTAACAAGGGTATAATCTCCGATTCTCAAATCCGAGTGCTTGTTTGGTTAGTAGCCTTTGATTGGATTAAAAGTTGAGATTAATTGTCCTTTTCAATTACTTATTACTTGGAAAATTGTTACCCATGTTCATTTGAAGAGACTGGTCTTGTCCGTTTGTTATTTTTATCTTCATTGAAAGATCGATTTGGGTGTTTGTTGTGTATTTATTTTTCGTTGGTTGCTTACTTTTCCTTAGTTCCATCCTGTTTGCTTGGTTTCTAATAAAAAAATTAAAGACATTTTCTTTTTTTAAGCAACCTTTTATTCGAAAAATATGGGCATTCAAGCATTGAAAGACAACGAATAGGGAATTTGCATTGTTCATGATTGTTTGATATTACATTTCAGATAAGATCATACATCGTAGTTCACATTGTTCCAGAAAACTCCTCCTTCCCTCCTATAAATAGGATTCATTGATCAAAAATTTGTATCATTCATCCCTATTTACACATTGTTGGGTCCGAGTCTCACACAACATCAGTTTCATTTCCGTCTCCTTTTGTGTAACAACAACCTTTGATAATATTGTGCAACTCTAAAATTCAACTAGTAACTTTTTCTAGGGCTCTTTTACACCAACATTAGCTAGGCTAGAGCTTTGGAATAGGCAGTAAGACACACTCTCCAAAGCACAAAATAGACAATAGTATCTTGTGATAAGGAGTGTCAAATTCCATTTGCAGCATTTTATCTTGGGAAGACCTTCTCACACAAGGGTTAAACCTGAGGTCTCATTGAGATTGACAGAGTTACTCACCCTGCTTTTTTGATATCAGTGTAGAGATTTCATGTATTACGGGGGTCACTTGAAGGTATACCCACGATTATGAGTGGAATCCTCTCAAACTAATTTCAGGCTAGATACCCTTCCCTTGCTTATGGAACGGACTATTGACTGTTCCCCAAGGAATCATTATTGTTGGTGGTAACCTTAGTAGTCTATCTTCTTAGGGTCTTACATAAGGTGACTGTGAAGGGGTAAGTCTTCATGGTACCTGGAATCGACGTTGGCCAGACTCACTCGGGCTCTTTGGAGGGTATACCCATGATTGTGTGTGGGAGCTTGCACCAGGGTGTAAGTCTGTTAAGCAGGTCGTCAATGCAACTTTTCCACCCTAGCCTAGCCCCTTCTTGTCTCTTCGTCACGATGTTGGATTTCATCACCAACTAGTGACTTCGAAATTGGAAGGTCTTGTTTGCTTGTTTTTTCTTCTTAGATTTTACTAGCGCATGTTGTTTGTTTACCCAAGTTGGCCATATAATTTATTTCATAAAATTATAACATGATCACAATTGACCCTCACCGTTCACGTAGAATGCAAGGCCTACCCCCAGAAGATCTGGAAGGTTCCCAACCCTTTCCTACCAACTCACCTGGGGGCTCTCCTCAACAGAGTGAAGTCCAAGACATTGCCACTCCACAAGTGGAAAGAACTAACTCTTTAGAATGGTTATGAATTACCAATTCTCAAGAGGAATTTCAACTTCCTCCTGACTTCGAGAGACATATTGTTCAAGTGAAATCTTCTAGAGATATAGTTGTTCAGTCTTCTGGATTACCAACTGGACCTTTCATAGGACCTGAGGGTCAAGATCCTTTTTTGAGCACTGACATTTTTAGACGGGATATCTTTGGCTCAGGAGTAGGCGTTGATATCACGGTCACACTTGAGTTTCCCGAAACATCTGATCCATACGCAATACCTTTTACTACTGCCTATTATTTTCATCGTACAGACGCTCCACCAGCTAACCACATCTTGACTATCCATCTACAAATGGTCCATTACACAATGGTCCCAGATACTATGAGTCCTCACACCGGGATTACAACGACTACCCAAGCCCCCATTGGCACACCGCTTTCGCCCAGATTCACCCCAACACTTCTGCCTGGATAACATGCGTTGAATGCTTCTATTCCTGCTCCTACACAAATCACATCCAGGACTCCTGGCGTTTCCACTCCTTCTGGGCACCATATCGTTCCCGGTTTCATTCAGACACTTCCTCGACCCCCTTTCAGAGGACCTCTTCCATCCTCTATCGAAGGCATCGACCTTAGTGGCACCATCTCGTCTTTCACACCTAATTACCAGATTCCTGTAGGTGGACAATTTCACCAAGGAGGCCAAACCCAATCCACTTTTGTAGGACAAATCCCAATTGGGACGCAACCCTCAATTGGAGGGAAACCCCCACTGACCCCTCCCTATGGAAAAAACATGCCTCCATCCTTGGCCCAGTATTGGAATTATCTTATTCAAAATAATCCTCACTCAACTGGGGGGCAACAACCTCAAGCTAGCTCCTTCATACCCCCTAGTACAGGCCAACCATA
Source organism: Picea engelmannii (assembly GCA_009831015.1). NCBI lineage: Eukaryota > Viridiplantae > Streptophyta > Pinopsida > Pinales > Pinaceae > Picea > Picea engelmannii. The sequence goes on from ML780673.1 coordinate 205,853, forward strand.
TCCAGGCATGTCCAATCCTATTTGGGGCTTGAACTCTCAACCCCACACCCCTGTTCAAGGGTACAACCCTATGAATTACTTGCCTCCACACCAAAAATTGAATCTGCTCGGATCTTCGCATTATATGCAAACCCCTTATGGTTCCATTGGTCTACTGATGGGACTCCCTCCCCAAAGTCACCAGTACCCACATGTGAATAGACAATTACCCTTCTTAGCCACCCTGGACCTCCTTGATCCGTCGAGGATTTTGAATGATCCGATCCATCACTCCCCTCAATGGCCCTCCATACCAACCAAACTACCATCCGACATCCCTAAATTCGATGGTAAGCCGGGAGAGGACCTGAACAATCATGTAATGAATTTTCACCTCTGGAGCTCATCCAACTCCTTGATGGATGACTCTATTCATTTACGCCTTTTTTAGCGAATCCTCACAGGTTCTGCCATGAAGTGGTATATAGAATTACCACGATGCTTCTTCACTGACTTCAACACCCTCGCTATGGATTTCGTTGCCCACTACCAGTTACCGATCCGTTATGAAATGGGAACTAAAATTTTGAGTTCTTTCAAACAAACTGAAGCCACTCATATCTCTGATCACATTCATGAGTGGCGATGGAGACGACGTCTCATCAAACTCGAACTTCCTGATCAGTTGTTGGTAGAGTGGATGATGAAATCATTCATGAACGACATCACTCATGACATTTCCATGGGTGGAGTTTTCACAGAAGAACATGCAATCAGTCGTGCTCAATACCTTGACCTCGTTTACTCCCAAATGGGTACTCTTTATGACTTACTCCCTGACGCACCTCATCCTTCTACTTATGCTAATTCAACTACTCCTACCTCTTCTCATGCAACTGATGGAGTGATTGGAAATTTCCATACCCGACCTCATTTCGTCCAAACTTCTAGCAACAAATCCAAATCCATTTCTTCTAATGTTCAAAATGCTTCGTCTCCTACCCCTCCCACCGGAAAGACTTCTAAGGTGAACTCTATTCAATCTACCCCCACCGGAAAAAATAAATCCAAAAAAGGAAAGGGTAAGAACAAGGAGGATAAAAATAATCGACAAACTATGAAAACCAAAACACCACCTGTTGACAATAGGGATAAGCACAAACCCCGATACCCTTGTCTTATCTGTGGTGATGATCACTGCACTAAGGATTGTCCACAACGAGCCGAGGTTACTAAGTTCCTTCAAGGGACCCCGAAACCCACCACTCCGGCCGTGTTGTCACAACCCTTCCCTTCTCAACAACAATCCCAATTGGTCATTCATGACCAACCTTCCCCCTCCAATACATCCTATGTCTTAATGTGTTCAGTTGATTCAAAGAAGAATGACATAACACTTACCACTCGAGCCAAATATTATTCTTCCTCCAAAGAGAAGGTTGATGCAATACCTCCTTCGTTGGTCCAACCATCTCCCACGACTCCACCTACCAATGATCCTCTTCATCTCGAACGACCGAGCCTATATACAGTCCTTCACCCTCCTCCAAGGGGTGTTGTTCAAAAATTGGCTTTCAATCCTCATGCACTTGCTGCCTAGAACTACAGTATTGTCGAAGATCTGACCCAAGCACCATCCACAATGTCATCCCTCGAAGTCCTTCAGAGTTGTCCTATACAACAGAAGCTATTGTTGAAATATATTGGTGGAATTAACCCTACAGATACAAATTTAATAATTTTTGACTTGGAATATCACATTCCAAGGTTACCCCCTCAACTCACATTCCAAATACAAGTTATTGTCTCCGACAAAAACATTTGTAGAGAAGTTATTGATGAGGGTGCCTCGACGTGTGTCATGCCTATTACCTGCTGGAAAGCTATCAACTCTCCTCCTCTGACTGAATCCCACAACACGCTCAAAGCCTTCAATGGCTCTGGTTTTAAGGCTTACGGTGTCCTCCCTTCATTTCCTATTACGTTAGAAGGAAAAACGGTCAACGTTGAAGTGGAGGTCTTTGATGCTCCTCTCGATTACAACCTTCTACTTGGCCATAGTTGGATCGATTCCATGCGTGCAGTTGTGTCCACCCTTTTCTGTGTCATGCATTTCCCACATCAAGGAAAAGTAGTTACCGTAGACCAATTGGCCTTCCTTCACTCTGGTGCACGTACCGGCAATGTACCTTTCATTGCAAAAACCCCCCTGGATATGAGAATGTTGGTGTGGGTCTTCTTAAAGATTCCTCTTTGATAGGTACTTTCCCCATTCCACCACCCGATGTTTCACATTCGTTTGTTGCCTCGATCAACATGATCTCCACCTCTGTTCACGGAACCCCTGCGTCTTACGACCCATGGATGGTACCCAACCCCGACGATCATCTTCGTTATGGCAATGAAATGCCTTTGAGTCCAGTCGAATCCTCTTATCAAGCCATTCAATCGACAACCCCTTCTACCCACTCTCTTGGTGATTTATCTCTAGATCCATTCCATGTCATTTTTCCTACAGACGAGATGATTATGTTTGTTATGTCTGTGGAAGATAGCCCTTGGGACGATGGACATCATCGTTCCATCCTCTTCTTGGAACAACACACCATCGAGCATTACCAAAAAATCTTGACTTCATCGACCATTGTCATCATTTCTACCATTCTTGAGGCTACACACGATATGTTTGACGAAGGGAAACTTAAGTAATATCTCACCCACCATCCCCCTCGACATATCCACAAAACCTGGAGTTGTAAAAAATGTGCATATCGGAGCTTCGTGTTCCCATGACAAAGTTGTCACCTACAAGTCTCTTTTCCAGGAATTTCGTGACGTCTTCTCATGGAGCTATGAAGAAATACCAGGGATTGACCCTGACATTGTGGTACATGAGATTCAGACATACTCGGGCACTAAACCCATCTGGAAACGACTTCGTCTTGTTCACCCACGTAAAGCAGTCGCTATCAAGCTTGAAGTTGAGAAACTTCTCAAAGATAGATTTATTTACCTTGTGGCTCTAACTGATTGGGTTTCCAATATTGTCCTGATTGACAAGAAACAAGGCACAATCCGCGTGTGCATTGATTATAGGGACATTAACAAAGCTTGTCCTAAAGACAACTTTACTACCCCCTTTGTTGACCAGATCATTGACGATTGTGCCAGAAGTGAAATCTTCTCTCTGATGGATGGTTTCTCTGGATATAATCAAATCAATATGGTTCCCGCAGACCAACACAAGACCGCCTTTATTTGTCCTTGGGGCACTTTCGCCTACTAGAAACTTCCATTCGGTTTAAAGAATGTTGGTGAAACTTTTCAACGTGCTATGTCTTACGCATTTCATGATATAAAGCACATCGTGCAACCATATCTCGATGACTTACCCACTCATTCCATGCACTGTGTAAATAATCCAATACACCTCCACGCCATTTTCCTTCGATGTCGGTTTTACCATATATTCTTGAATCCCCACAAATGTGTTTTTCCGACCGACTTATGGGATTTATTTTTTCACGTCAAGGGATATGGGTAGATCCTTTGATGGTTGAGGCGATTCTCAATCTCCCTCCTCCTTCCTCACTTCACCAGTTACAAATTTTGAAAGAGAAGGCAAACTTTCTCCGTTGTTTCATGCCGAACTATGTTGATCTAACTCTTGGATTTACGTGACTACTCAAGAAAGGTTCTGAGTTCGTATGGGATACCACTGCCAAAAAATATTTCAAATCTTTGAAACTGTCTTTGACACATACCCCACTACTCTTCCCACCTGATTACAGTTGGGATTATTTTCTTTACCTCGCAGCCTCAGACTATACCATCGCTATGGTTTTCGTCCAGGAGGATTATTCTCATGATGAACATTTCATCTATTAATTGAGTCGGAGTCTCACGACTACCGAAACCAAGTATTTACATGTTGAAAAACTGGCCTTGGCAGCCATCCAAGCTGTTCAACATTTCCGACACTATATCCTTTCTGGAAAGACTACAGTAATTTATAATTGCAAACTTATGCAACACATTCTTACACGCCAATTGATAGGGGGAAAATACTCCAAATGGATCGTAATACTCCAAGAGTTTGACTTAGAATTCAAACGTGCTAAGTCCAAGAAATCCTTGGTGTTTTTCGAGTTGATATGCGACCTTCCCTGCTCTGAGACGAAAAATGTAGTAGACGATTCATTACCCGATGAATCCCTTTTCCTTATTAGTTCCAATGACCTTTGGTATGGAGATATCATCATATATATCTAGACCCAGACTTTTTGGCCCAATGTGTCTAGCACTGACCATCATCAAATACGCTATCAAGCCCGTCAGTATATTATCCTCGGTGATACTCTTTATCGTCGTGGGATTGAATCCATTTTTTGATGCTGCCTCACATTTGACAAAGCCGAGAAAGCCCTAAATGACTACCATTCTAGAGCCTGTGGTGGTCACATGTCTGGGTATGCTACTGCCCAAAAGATCTTATGAGTGGGGTATTTTTCGCCTTCTTTATTCAACGATTGTATAGTTGTCATCCAAAAATGCCACGCTTGCCAAACCTACAACAATAAAATATGATCACACCCTGCTCCTCTACACCCTGTGGTCTCCGTTGGTCCTTTTGCGAAATGGGGTATCGATTTCATGACATGTCACCCTCACTCGTCTAGGGGGCATGGATACATTATTCTAGCTGTAGATTATTTTATTAAATGGGTAGAGGTGATGAAAACATTCGACAATACTGGAAGGACTGCAGCATTATTCATATTCAATCACATCATTGCTTGTTTTGGTGTTCCTCAAGCTATTGTTATTGACCACGGTAGCCACTTTAGAAACTTCATGATGTCTGAACTCACTAAAAATTTGGGTCTTCGCCATGAAAACTCAACACCCTATTACCCACAAGCCAATGACCAAGTTGAAGCAATAAACAAAATCCTCATTACCATGCTTCGACGAATGATAGGGATTCACAAAACGAGTTGGCACACAATGTTGTTTTCAACATTGTGGGCTTACCGGACATCTGTTAAGTCTGCTACTAGGTTTACACCATTTCAGTTAGTTTATGGTCTAGAAGCCACCTTGCCGATTGAATGTGAGATACCCTCTCTAAAACTAGTTGTTAAACTTCTCCCAAACATTTCTGCAGAATAAGAACATTTGTTGTATCTCATGCAATTAGAAGAAACCCGTCACGATGCCAACCTAGTTATAGAATCCCAAAAGAAACGCGTCAAAGCCCAATACGACAAACATGTCAAGCCATGCATTTTCTCTAAAGGTGATCTGGTTCTCCTTTACGAACAAGATTGGGATATGCTAGGAGCTGGAAAATTCGAAGCTATGTGGTGAGGTCCCTACATCGTCAGGCGAGTTTTGGAGAAAAGATCTTACGAGTTGGTGGACTATGACGATATCCCTTTGAGTGAACCCAAAAATGGGTTGTACTTAAAGAAGTACTATGCTTAATATCACCTGTGCATGAGTGCTTGTATTTTATTATGTCATACTTTTTGTGTGTTACTTTAGTATGCTTTTTCATTATTTGGTCTCTGCCCTGGATCGCTTATCTTGCGTTGTGCTTGGTTTCCAGATGTCGGAGTCTTCGCCACCCCACATTGGCTTCGCTGATGGTGCTAGACGTAGTACTTAGAACCTTGCTTTTGCTGCATGGGAAATTTATGCCCCTACAAATGAACTTATCAGTCTACGAGGTGTGTGCCTCGGTCATGCGACCAATAATATTGAAAAATATAGTGTCGTCATCGAATTTTTGATTGATGTTATTTCTATTGATATCCGCCACCTAGTTATACGACTCGATTCACAGATAGTAGTACTACAGTTAAGTAACGTCTATGCTATCCAAATTCCTACTTTATTATGGGTATATTTACGAATTCACCTCTTGAAACGTTATTTTGATTATATCGAATATCAACACATTCCTAGATGTCTAAATACATTGTCTGATGCATTACCTAACTATGTGTTAGACAGACATTTGGGACATTTATAAACCAATCACACATCACATGTATAACACAACACAAAATAAGTCAGTATAAGCCGTATATATGTATATAACAATCAAAAGTTTTTACAAAAACTTTCTGTCCAAGGATCAAAATCTCAAAATACGAAGCCCATAGCTTCTACAAAATAGCACCACGGATGACGCTCATGATAACACACAACTGCTTGGGATACCCTATGGAGCAGTCGACTGAGAGACTCAGACATGCCCATAGTATGGTGCTGGTAACATCTCGGGATCTCCCCAATAGCAATATTTGAGACAGTCGTAGTCAACCCCTCTAAGTTTTGTTCCACTGCCTCGTAGTCTTCAGCATCCCATCTCGCCACTAGAGCCACTTCTCCTCGCCTTTGAATGGGAGACATTGTTGGAGGTCGATACGGCCCCACATCTATGTCATCAAAAATAAATTTTTGGATAAGTTCTTGGATAAACATAAAAACATTTCATATGATAAAATTTGCAAAAACATTTAAAAAGAACAAAATGTATACTTCTTACCTAAGTCACCCCACTGAGAATCCTCAGGTAGGGACAAATCTGGATCCCCTCAGAAATCCAAACCAGCATATGTGTAGTCGTCGATCATCAGCATCTGGGGCCTCAACCAGTCAAAAAATGAATCATTATACTTGATTATAGGCACTGCTACGTGTCGAGCCATGAGGTTACACCACCTCAGCATCCTCGGATCCTGTGGGGCCGGTAAAACCCAATCAACCTGTAGTCGCAGCAGTGGGACCCTCTCGAAGAAGAATGGCACCAAAAGTGACCCATACCCAAACTGCTTCAAGTCACCCTTTCTTCACTTCATCAATTGTCTCTTCATACTGTGGAGAACTACATCCGACTAGTTGAAAACCTGAGGCTCTGTGTACTCTATGGCATATTGGAAATAGCTCTGGAGAACCATGCGCGGAACCACGCTCCCAGCCGTGCATGAAACAGTAAACAAGATGGTCCTTAGAGTCAGATCTTGGACCCCCCAAATGGAAACCTTACCCTTTCTTCTCTCTTCCTCGAGAACACAATATTGGCGACAATACTCGCTCATAGGGAGTCCGCTGCCTCTACTTCTGGTGAAAGTAGCATGGTATCCACGCCGTGACAACCCCATTAGAAAATAGATATCCTCGATATCTAGTGTCAACGTATGGACTCCCACATGAAATAACTGTTGATCCACGTCCCACATGTGGACCAGGTATTCCAACAACCTGAGTTGGGATCTCATGCCCGGGATCCTGAAAAATTTCAAGAGCCCACAATCCCGGAGGGCAGTGACTGTACCCGGTTCATTCCCGACAATGGAGGCATCCTCCTCATGTTCTCTTTCTCTCCATTCCAACATCGTGATGGTCAAACACCTGCAAAAGAGCCATGAGAGGGAAGTCAACAACTTGTTTTGAACTCTTGCATAATTTTTATTGAGCAAAACCTCACTTTAAAATCTATTTTTCGGCCCCCGCAGGTGGACCTTTTGCATAGTGCAAGATTCTTGTAGGTGCCTTGAAGGCCACCTACAAGAATCTTAGATTCTCACAGGTCCCGCATGGCCCACCTACGAGAATGCTTGGGTGCATGTTCTAACCCTAAAATGGACTCAAAACCCAAACAATTGCCAATAAAAACAAAAAATAAACCATGAAAAAGTTAGAGAATCAAGAGATTACCTCATTGGCTGAAACCGTTCGCTGAATGATCGCTTGTGCCTCCTGCAATCAAGCAAAGAAATTTGCGGGAAAATGAGGCATGTTGGACAAGTTTTTGGGCAAAGTAATAATGAAATGTTAAAAAGTCCTTTTCACCCATATTTATTAACTTTTTACTATTTTTTATTGAATTTTTATATTATTTTTGTTGCTTTGTTTATAAAACCTAATACCCTAATAGCCTTGTGAGTGTGGTTTTTCGCAGATATAGCAACTTCGAAGTCTGAATGAGGGGGTGTGGGTGTTTTTTCTTTTTGTCGCATGTACGACTACTTTTTTAGGGTTTTTTTAGAAAAAACCTTGAGCTCAGTCTTCGTTCGTTCTTGCACTCGAAAATATATGAGAACGTAACCACGCATAATTTTTCTCGTCTTTTCGTACTTGTCATGGTAACACGAAAACGACGAATGTAAAGGAGTATCCTTTAAGCTCTTTTCACGCTCCATAAAAACGAAAAGATTGCCGAGCGATCTTGTTCTTTTCACACTCGTTAAAGTATTTGAAGAAAATGTTTGACGGGCGATAGTTTGTCATGTTTTTGGTCTGGTCGAACTCTTTTACAAAAAGAGAACTGGGAGAGTTCTCTTTAAGTGTTTTTCAAACTCTTAAAACATAAAAAAATCCCCAAGTTTTCTATCCTTGGACTCGTTAAACAAACATCAGAAAGGCCCACAATGGGACCGAACCACTCTTTCCTAGGGTTAGTTAAATATACTCCAAGGTACTTTTCCAAAGGATGAGCTTACATCGACAAGCATATGTTATCCTCCTCAAGCTTGTGTAAAAATAAAGAGGTACTTGCCAGAAATGGTGGGGGAAATTTTGGGAAAGGGATATGTTTTCATATTCATATTAATGGCAGTAAGCATCACTCTTGAACATGACACCCCCTATTCGTCATTTGAATCTGGGTTGGGAAATCCATTTGTCTATCGTTCGACTTGTTATAAGGTCATATCTTGGGTCATATTTGAGTCAGTGTTGCCAAGTCCTTGGTTGTGTGGTTCCTATGTTTAAGAGAAGTTCACACGAGCCCTCTATTTAGTCAGCCATCTACAGTTGTCCATTCTTACTATGTCGGCCTTCCCTGTGTCCGTTTCAACCTATATTCATACTTTGTTTCAGCCTCAAAATCTGTTACTTATTTCATTTCATTGATGGGGGATACATCAAGGCCCTCCTGTGATGAGTCTTGTTCCATCGAATCCAACTCATTATCCAGAAATGAGACTTAGAAATCATTTAGTACCTTGGAACCTACTTGCCTTAATGGCAGGTCTCTTCGCTTTCGACAAGGATTTCACATCATTGATCCATGATCGAGAGATTCTGCCGAGTGCTCAACTTCAGCTCATTCATTCACATTCATTCGGATTGTACTTCGATACCTTGGGAGTCATTGACATCAATGGTTATTTCCCTCGCACTTGTTAACAATTTTCATCAATGACTGGTAATCAAGTGGGTTCTACCATGTTCGACTTCAGCACATGTAATCGCATGGCTAGATTTGTACTTTCAGGTGTCGGGATTGAAGACCCTAGGTCTCATATTTTTGATCCAGGCTACGATGGAGGATGTATGATTTGTATCGGCATATAGATCCACTTTGTATGTCATGTGGCTATTTCATTATTCAAGTCCTCTCACATAGATCCATAGTGTATTATTGGTGGATATGTAGTATTTTGACGACATGGATCCACAGTGTATGATTGGTGGCCATGACCTACATTTATGATTCCATTCATTTGTGATCTGAGCATGGGAATGCCTAACTCAGAATTGGTATTATATTATGTATATGATTGGTTGTTTACAGGTTTCTGATTAGGTGCGCTCCTTGTTTCTGACACACACACGCATTTTACAAAGTATTTTGACTGTCACAGGTTTCAACCTCATACTTTGGGGGGCATTCTGTTACACATTATTTTTGGTCACTCTGGTGATGTCTTTACAAGTGATGTATTCAGGCTCTCACAAGGACTTTTTGCATGAGAAAAGTGACTGTTGTCTTCTTCCAAAAAACACATTTTTAAGATGAGTTCGTAGGTTGCCTATGTTACAGGGTGCAAAAACTTAAGGTGCGAACTGTTCGCAGTTTTCTCGATAGGTAGGGTGTGAACCTGTTTCAAAGCTTGGAAAAGAGAAGAGGTCACGAAGGTTCTAGAAGGGAATCTTCTAGAAAATGAGTTGGAATTCGCATGGTTGGCATCCTACTGACTTCTCAGATTTAGTGGGATCATCCTCATCCATTTAACCATTTCTCCTTCTCCTATATATTGAAAGGTTTCTCATGGAAAAGGTTAAGCAAGATTGAATGAAGAATTGGTGAAATAATTGTGTGGATAAATTTGCTTGGATAGAATCTTGAAGACTCTATTTGGTCTATCAAGTTGTACTAGATATTCTTCATGCAAACATAGAGCAAGTGTGTGTGTTGGAATCAAGGGTCATTGAAAGGAATCTTGTGACATCAAGGAGATCTGGTTGTATCTTCTACTTTCATTTAATATAATACAACGACATGTCCCTTTCCCATAAAATCACTCTTATTTTATTGCATAAATCCTTGATCATATGCATAGGTTGACATTGAATGTACTTTTCGATCTTCATTTTGGTTGGTTTGTGTTTTCTTGGACCTGATTTCACAAGAGCACCGGAGTGAAGCAGGAACAACGGATACCTAAGGAAGTGATATAAAGGTATGCCACTCATTCCTCCTTAGTAGTAGCTTCAATGAATGCAACTTAGAGAAAGAGTCATGTCTTGTCCTATTTTTTTCTAGATCCATGTGGATCTAGGGAGATCTGTTAGTGTCCACACCTATCGATTTATCTAATAAAAGACACCAAGCTCACCAAATCCATGTCCTTCCACCCCCAGACATATGGCTAAACCGTGGTTGTAAATCAAATGATTGTGCATATCCTTCACATGTATAATTAAAAGCACCCTCACACATGGGATGAGAGCCTTACCTATGTCCAAAATAGCTACAACTGAGCCTTGCATAGCTTGACCGACCACAACCCCTTTCTGATGGGGTTGAGATTCCAACCATTGGGTCCCATAGATGTTGCACTTCCTCTTGCGGTCACCTTGACTGAATCATCTCCTGCTCCAACTGAAGCTGACAAAGCCATCTGGTTCATTGAGAAGATTCAACACATCCTCCAACAAGTTCAAGATATCCTACAGAAGTCCAATGACAAGTACAAACAACGCCATGATCAACATCCGGTGCCAAATAAGTTTCAGGTGGGCGACAAAGTTTGGTTGCACTTGCAGAAAGAACGCCTTTCAGGACCCCATCGAAAGCTTCACCCACTCTGTTATGGGCCGTACACTATCAACAAGGCCATGGGGGATAATAATTTTGAGCTCAACATTCCTCCTTTCCTTGTCCTGCACCCAGTGTTCAACATGGATCTCCTTCACCCTTATTTCCCACCATTATTGGACACCTCAGAAGTAGCAGAACAACTGACACCAATAGAGCTCAACCCTGACTGCATAAAACAAGCATCCAATCATCATATTGTGGACATATAGATCAAGGGAACGTGACAACAAAGGATCCATCTTTATCGAGTTGTCAAATAAGGGTAGCTCCTGCACCAAGGCAAGTGGCTCACTCGGGGCCAAATTTAGCGAAAATTTCCTCATCTGATGGGGGACCTCAAAACAATGGAGACCATTTATTTCTAATGAGGGAGGATTGGTCTATATTGATATCGGTGGCAACCCACCTTTTCCAACTGTCTCAAAACAATTTTCTGGCAATTTTGGTAATTTACTATTTTTAGCAGTTTTCACTTCTGGAGATGTTTTGAGGCCCTAAATGATTTTTTTTGGAAAACAAGGTTTTAAATATGGAATTTCCTTCAATTTTTCACCTAAAATGAATCTCCTTGATTTTACCTTTCCAACATGCTATCATATGCCTAAAACAGATATCGTATGCAAAAGTTACGACCCCGGGAAGTTGATGTACTATATTACCCAAACGGGGCCCACATGACTTTTGGCGCTTCATCTCCTAGGGTTAGGTTTTTGGATGTCTAGGGTTTTTGACATTCCTTATTATTGTAAAAAGGCCTTCAGAGCCTCATTGTAATCATCTTCTTGCGAATGCGCACAACCGTCACATCTCTTCTCAGAGATAAGCCGCCACCATTCCAGCAAGCTTGTTTCCGCTGCATTTTACAGTTTCAACTTATTTCGTTATTGAATAGAAAACCAATTTTACTATATATCTATTATTTTGTGTTAAGAAACTGTTAATAATCTGTATTAATTTATTTCTTCTCACAAAATCCAAATCATGGACCCCCCTGGTGACAGTTGTGGGGGGGAAATCTCCCCCACACCCCCCGTTAGGGAATGGGGTCCAAGCATAACTGAAACAAACCTCTAAATCAAGAAGATGATCAGGCTCCACAACCAACATCACAAGTCCTAGGAAAAACAAAAATAAGTCATGAAAAGGGAATGTGACACTATTTCTATGATGCGAACCGATAACTTGAAAAGGCTACGCACTAATTTTGACTTGACACAGATAAATTCTATTATTACACACAACAAGCTGGTATTCATAATTTTTCAAGAGGCCACGTAGGAAACCCATTGTATTTCGAACTCAAATTTGGGGTGACAGAGATTGATGAAGAATCTAGTCTACATTTGCGAGGAACAGAGTCTTCAACGTGTGGTTTCCCCAAGTTCTAGGTTTTACTTCTTTATTATGAATATGCTGATATGAATGTTTATTGTGTATTATTGTGTTACCACGATCAAGATTATTGGTTATGAAGTATTTTAAGGCATAAATAAGTCATAATGGTATTAGATCTATGTGATTTTACGAGAAAATAAATGCATACAATAGGTTCATATAGAAATATTGTTGAAAAAAAACAATATTCATTATGTTGCTAGATCTACGAATAGAATCGTATTACCAGTAACAAACCAAATAAAAACCATGAGAAAATCTAGTTATTAAATTGGAAAATTTATTCAAATAAAAAATATGTACTAAGGAATCAAAGTTCAATAAAATTGAAGAACCGAAAAAACGAGGATTGTATGTATCCAAATTAGGAATCTGTACTAAGTTACAAACCAATAAAAACATAGTCAACAATCTTGAAGCTATATATATATATATATATAGACAAATATATTCGGTCAACTAGCTCGACATAGTGTACAAATAGTGTGGTTAGATATTGTGATATCATGATTTGAATAAATTTAGTGATGGAACCCGAATACCTTCTCATTCTCGAAATCCATGGTACCAACCTCCTTGAAACCTACAAAGTAGTAGTGAAATAAGTTAGGATGATGTATGAGTTCAAACAGAGAAATAGAATTCGAATTAAATACAAAAACAAAAATGAACTTACCATGGAAGTTTAGGGCGCTTCTTGTACCTCCTTCTGTCGCACATGAGTAGCATGCAATTGATGAAGGAAATTAGAAAACTGATGGGTACCCCTTGTAATAATGAACAAGGCCTACCATTAGTTAAAAACCCAAGAAACAATTCTTCGGATCATAGGCTAACCAGAATCAAGACACACCAGGACCCAAAATGCATATTACAGTCATGACATTAACACTGTAGATACAAAACATGATAAAAAAAAGTCCACCAAGGGAAACCATATAGAGACGTATTTATCATAACCAATGGAATAGCTCATAAACAACATCTATAAATTAACATCTTAAATTTTATCATAAAATGTTACAAGGATAATAAGCTATAAGATCAAGTTTCCTAGTTACACAGGAAGTCGGGATGAGTAAAAGAGATTCAATAAAACTCTTACCATTTAGGGATGCCACCCTTGAAGTTGATGAAAACCAACCATCATTAAGCTAGAGAAGCTATGAATACCCCGAATTTTGCAAATGATCTTAATATGAATGCAATGGGTTTTGGGCAGTTAGACCTTCACCACTATAACCCATGAACTCTCAAAAGACACGGGAGGGTTCAATTAAACTATCAAATCTCTCAAAAAACCTCCCAAGATGAACGTAGAGCTGAAAACTGAAATTGAAAAATGCAAAATAAGACAAGTTCGGGAGAGGTGGGAATGGTTTAAGGATATGACAAGAAACCCTAACACACGTGAGCATAAAAAAATGACATGTATGCTTCCCTAGGACATCTTCCATTGAAATATCCTCGATATGGTAAACCATACAAGTGTTGATTAAGGTTGGTTTTCATTGATGTCAAATCTTCAAGAAAGGTCGGTAGCACAAAGGTTTGGGTAATGGACCCAAGTTTGTTTGATGTAAAGATGACTCATTATTGTCTTGTCATGGTTTATTAGAAGTACAAATCGATGAGCTCCAAAGTGGTCCCCTTATGGTGAAATCCCTCATGGGAAGACACTTTACGGATTGAGCTATCCTAGAAGTATGGTTAGAGAACCCATGTTTAAATATGGAATAATGAGATTAAGGTCAGTGAATTTTTCAGTGAAACTATCCTAGATGGATAGTGCATGTCATGCCATTTCCAGTGGTATGTGGAACGTCACATAAATCCTCACGGTTAGACAGTTATGGCCATGTGAAGTTGGAGGACCCTCACGAGTCATATAGAAGCCCCTAAAAGTCAAAGTGTTTGCAAAAGAATTTATTTAAAAAATAAAGTAAATGGAAAACTCCCTAAAATAAGGAAAGTGTAATGCTACATGAAATTATAAATAATAGGCAAAGCTCTCTCATTTGAACAAATTGAATATCTTTTGTTATGTGAGGCTTATTGCAAGTACTCATTGATACATTTGAAGTTGTGAAAGTCTGAGGTAGTATGAAGGGTTGACAATGAAATTCTCGGAATTACACTAAATACAGAAAAAAAACATATTTTCTGAGGTGTACACGAGCTGACAGTGTATTAGGGTGCGTACATACTGGGGTATACGCGGGCTGACAATGTATTAGGGTGCGTATGTACGCGGGATGGCAATGTATTAGGGTGCGTAGATGTTGGTAAAGCCATATAAAATTGAAGATATGAATATGAAAAGGTTCTAGATTCTGAGATCAAGCTCCCAGGAAGGTCTATAGTGCTCATATACATAATATATATCCATTGGTTCAAAAGGTATGTCTTATTTATATGAATAGTTGGATTTTGATGTATGCATGAGAAATGGTTATGGAGTTTTGAGGATTCTCCTTAGAGAGACTAGTGGCTGCCTGGGATCTTCTACATAAGTCAGATCTACAGAAATACAGTGATGGTATATTTATCATTGATACTTATTTTTGAGGCACATCTTGTACTTCTTGGCATATGGCTAAGGGTTTGTGGTACATGGTTGAGATCTTGAATTTGTGAAGTGGTTGATGCATTGAGATGTTGAATATCAGAAAGGGTTTGATGACTAGATCATGTGAGGGTTATTATACTTGTTCATAATTACACACACCTATATGGAACATGACTAGAGAAAGATATATATGCTTTGGGTAAAGGTTATGAGGATGCATGCACAGGGTACAATTACATTCTGGATAGAGTGACAGGTTAAAGATCTATGTGAAAGAAGTTACAGAGGGTTAGAAGTTTTCAAGAGAAAGGAAACCCTAGTTTTCAGAAGGCATACACAGGCTGCATAGTAGTTTGGTCATGTACATATGTGGGCTGCATAATGAATAGGTCACGTACATACGCATGCTACAACACTACAGGTCACGTACATGTTGTATTTTTATTGATACATGTTCAGTTTTGGTACAGATTGATTACATGGGAGTTTTACAGGTTGGATACAGGTCAGTGGTACATATTGATACAATTGACAGTGGTATATCTCACAGTGATAGTGTGACAGTGGTTCCATAGTTCTACTTTTACTTAAGGACGGTTGGACGGGGCAAGGAAAGGTGGTTGTAGCCAGAGAACTTGGGGGGTTGTAGCCTCCTTCTGGGTGTAGCCATAGAATTGGGGAGTTGGAGCTTCCCTCAGGTTGTAGCCTGAGAAAATAGGGGGTTGGAGCCTCCTTCCAGTTGCAGCTAGAAAAAAAAGGAAGTTGGTGCTTCCAATGAATGTAATTCTTCAATACATATAAGCAAAATCATTCCCTGGTTTTCTCCCTCTTTGGGTTTCCTCGTAAAAAATTGGTGTACTATGTATGTGTATGATTGTTCATTTGTTCATGGATTATTTACTCTGCAATTATTGTGTAATATACCAGATATAAAATGTATGCAGAACTGAAATAAAATGCTAGTAATGGCAGAATAACAACAATATAACCAGAACATTCACCACAATAACAATGAAATGATATAAGAATAACAACAATATAACCAGAACATTCACCACAATAACAATGAAATGATATAAGAATAACAACAGAAATAACACTTTGAATCTGAAAGCAATGTTCATGGGCCTCTTCAAGGGGGAAACCTCCAGTTGAGCGGAGCTCTATTAAAATAATATCCAAGATAGGGTTCTCATACCTTCGACTCCTATTTATACTAAAAAGAAGCATCTAGAGGAAGATCCTTCTAGAAGCAGAAGCTTCTATTAGGTCTTCTTACATCTGCCTTATTCTATTTTATTGAAAGGCCTTATTAATATTGACCTTTATTACATCCAAATATATTGTTCTACCTATGTGCGGGTTAGGACCCTAACATGTCCACCCCCTTAAAAACAACCTTGTCCTTAAGGCTTGAGATGAGGAAATTGTTGCAGAATGGTAGTTGGTTCCCAAGTGGCGTTTGCTGGAGTTGTATCTTTCCACTGTACTAGCACTTCCTTGATTGTTCTCTGACGTAGGCGATGCTCACGCTGGTCCAAAACTGCTTCTAGATATAGCCAAATGGATCCTTCTTCATTTAACTCTGTAAGTTTGGTTTGAATTTGGCACTTAGCTCCAATCACCTTCTTTAAGCATGAAACATGAAAAATAGGATGTAGCTTTGAATTGCTGGGCAAAGCCAACTGCTAGGTGACTTGTCCCACATGCTTGAGTACAGTATAAGGACCATAAAATTTGGGCACTAGCTTCTGAAAATGCTCGGTCTTGAGGGAAGTTTTCTTGTAAGGTTGCAGTCGAAGAAACACCTGATCCCCTTCTGCAAATTGTCATTCAGAGCGACCTTGATCTCCTTGTTGCTTCATGCGATTCTGTGCCATGACCAAATTCTCTTTGAGGGTACGGAGAATAGCCTCTCGAGATGTAAGTGTTAGGTCAACCGCCTAGACCTTCGAGGCACCCAGTAAGTATGAGAGAACTGAAGGTGGCTTCTGTCCATATACCGCTTCAAAAGGAGTCATGTGTGTAGCTGTATGGTATGAAGTGTTGTACCACCATTTAGCTAGGGGTAACCATTGAGCCCACTGATTTTTCTTTTCCGAGGCAAAACACCTCAAATATGTTTCCAAACACTTGTTGAGAACTTCCATTTGGCCATCAGTTTGGGGATGATAAGTTGTGCTGAGATGCAATTCGGTGACTTGTATCTTGAACAGTTCTTGCCAAAAATTGCTTGTGAAAGTTGGGTCGCAATAAAAAACAATAGAGTGTGGCATGCCATGAATCTTGAAGACCTGATCCATGAAGATTTGAGCCACCATGGATGCTGTAAACAGGTGTTGAAGGGCGCAGAAATGAGCATACTTGGAAAGGTGATCAACAACCGCCATGATGACGGATTTATTTCCCGATTTGGGTAAGCTGGTAATAAAATAAATGGAGATATCCTTCCAAATAGCAGGTGGAATCAAGAGTAGTTGTAGTGTGCCCGACGATTTGAGTGTTTCTCCCTTGTTGTGTTGACACACATCACATTTAGATAAAAAATTACGAATTTCCTATTTCATACCATCCCAGAAAAAGGAGCGTTTGACCCTGTCATAGGTTTTGGTGAACCCGGAGTGCCCTGCTGTGGGTGTAGCATGAAGCTTAGAAAGTACCATGGATTTAATCTTTGATTGTTTACTTAGATACAAACGGCCTTTGTATCGAAGTTCCTCATGGAGCCAAGAGTACCCTGGGGAAGTTGGAGCCTTGGATTGTAATTGGTGGATCAACTGCGAACTTTTGGGATCTTGTAGCTATTCTTGGCAAACAGCTTGGAGCCAATCTGGTACAATAAATGAAAGAGAAAAAAGGGATCCTTTTCTTCATATTTTTGAGAAATTGCATCCACAACCACAGTGTATTTTCCTTTCTTATAAATGAACTCATAATCATATCAAAAGAGTTTAGTCACCCATTTTTGTTGTTCTGGGGAGGAAATGCGTTGTTCTAGAAAATACTTAAGGCTTTGATGGTTTGTCTTAATTTGGAAACACTGCCCCAATAGATAAGGACGCCACAGATCCACAGCATGCAAAATAGCCAACATTTCCTTTTCATAGATGGATTTGCCCAGATTTCTTTTAGATAGTTGCTTGCTGGTAAAGGCCAAAGGTCAACCCTCTTGCATAAGGACAACACCAATTACTTTCCTTGAGGCATCACATTCCAACACAAAGGTCTTTGTGAAATTGGGAAGGGCAAGGACTGGAGTGGTGCACATGGCCATATTCAAGGTCTAAAAATCTTGAGCAGTGGCTGGAGTCCAAGTGAAAGAGTTATTTTAAAGGAGTGCAGTGAGAGGTGCTGCAATCTTCCCATAATTCTTAAAAAACTTGTGATAATACCCTGTTAAGCCTAGAAATCCACGCAAGCTCTTAAGAGTCTTTGGGTGAGGCCATTATTGCATAGCTTCAATATTTTTAGGATCCACTCCAACGCTATCTTTTCCAACCAGATGAACCAAGTATTCTACTTATGAGGTACCAAAATCACATTTAGACTATTTCAAGAAAAGTTGGTGCTGATAGAGTAGATGGAGAACTCGATCCACATGAACAAGATGGTCTGTCTAGGTTTTTCTATAGATGAGGATATCATCAAAGAAAATTAAGACAAAATGGTGGAGAAAAGGATGGAAGACATGATTCATGAGGATTTGGAAGGTGGAGGGGGCATTACATAATCCAAAGGGCATGACCAAAAACTCATAGTGGCCCTCATGAGTTATAAAGGAAGTCTTGGGAATATCTGTCTCTTTCATACGTATCTGGTGGTAGCCCGAACAAAGATCTAGTTTAGTGAAGAATTAGGCACCACTCAATTCATCCAGGAGGTCATCAATGATAGGAATGGGGAATTTGTCTTTGATGGTAAGTTTGTTGAGGGCACGGAAGTTAGGACACATTCGCCAAGAACCTTCTTTCTTCAGGACCATGACCATAGGAGACAAGTAGGGGCTCGTACTAGGGCAGATAACGCCTGCATTAAGGAGTTCCTCGACCATTTTCTCAATTTCATTTTTTTGGGAAAAGGGGTGACGATATGGACAGATATTGGGAGGAAGGCTTTTGGGTACAAGGAGAATGGAATGATCATGAACACCACGGGAAGGAGGGAGGCCTTGGGGAGTGGAAAAGACTAGTTGATGTTTAGAAAGCATGGCTTGGAGGTCTTGCAGTACCGAGGGTGTCTCTGTTGCTTGTATGACATGGAGTTGGGTGATAACACCAGAGTGACCCTTTTTGAGAAGCTTTCCCATGTGATGGGAACTAATGATCTCAGGTGGCCCTCCTGGTCGAATTGCATAGTTAAGTCTTTAAAATCCATGAGAATGGGACCCAAATTCCTTATCTAGTCTACACCCAACACAATGTCACAAACTCCCATGTCGATAGAAAACATATGGGATTTTAGGTGGTAGTCACCAATTTGGAGACGCACATTTTCAAAACACCCTCCACATTTCATGGAACCACCATTGGCAATCATGATTTTGAAATTATTGACGACATGGATGTAGCAATAAGTTTCTTGGGAAATGTGGCAATGAATAAAATTATGGGTGCTACCACTATCAACTAGAATGATGACCTTTCGATGCTTGATGTAACCGATTAGCTTGAGGGTTTGGGGAGTGGAGAAGCCAGTGAGAGTATTAAGGGAAATGACCAGTTCTACTTCGGGAGGGTCTGAGGGAGGGGTTATGTTAGTGGATTCAGGTGACTCAGACACAGAGGGAGTTTCTTCATCTTCTTCCGAAATCTCATCGGAGATGGCCATAAAAATCTTTTGTTCTTCTTGTGGCTTGAGAAATATTTGTCATCACAGTTATAACAAAGGCCTTTGAGTTGGTGTTCAACCATTTTAGTCCTAGTCAATTTTTGGATCTTTAGTGGAGTAGAGGGAGTAGTGGGATTTACTGGTTTAGGGCGAGGGATAAAGGAGGGTTTGTGGTTTTGAGCAGATACAACCTATTGTTCTTCTTTATCTCTTTTGGTAGCCTCCACCAAACTCTTAGGCCAAGCCATGAGGACATGGGCCCGAATTTCATCCTTGAGGCCGCTGATAAAACACTCTCAGAAAAAGGCATCAAACATGCCCTCTATTCTAAAATCCAGGTGCTCAAAGGCAGCTATAAAGTCTTCCACTATTCCTAATTGTTTCATCTTTTTCAAATGACCCAAATGGTTGGTGTCAGTGTCAAAGCGTTCATAAATCTGTTCCACAAAGTGTGTCCAAGCAATATACCCTTGAAGAGAAGTTTTTCTACATTGCCACCATTGCCAACGTTCTTGATCTAGATGGAGAACACCATACCGGAGTTTGGCCAAGTCATCTGTAATGCCGTATAAAGAGAAGTAATGTTCCATTTGGGTTACCCAACTAGTGGGGTCCGATCCATCAAATTTGGTCACATCCACCCATGGAAGGCGTAGGCCACATTGAAAGTGATGGTTCTACAAGGTATGGGAATGGGAGGAATGGTCACCTTCAGTATGTGGAGGTGAGGAAGATGAAGGGTTATTTGTAGGGATATGCAGTTTGGTGTAGAGTGCCGAAAATACTGATTCAATATGGGTGGTGAGGTCTTGTTTGATTTCCCCCATTGAGGATTGCATGGTTGTATTCATGGCGACAACATTGGCACTGAGTTGTTTCACTTCTTGTTGGGTCTCAATGAGACCAAATTGCAAGGTGTTGAAGCGAGCTTCCAAGTCTTGGCTATGAGTATGGGCCATGAGGATGAGGAAACTGAAAAGGAGTGGGTGGGGTAAAAACTTTTGGCGGAAAAAATGATATGGATGAATGTGATAAGGGCGAAGAGATGAATCCAATGGAAGAGGTGTCAAATAATGGTGAAAAAATTTCTAGACTTTTTTTTTCTTTTTATAGAGTTATACTCTGGTCTGAAGAATACTGCAGAGAGGAAATGCCCAAATGCTTAACCAGAAAGAAATGTGTATTTACTTGGCAACTCGAACACAGTTGTGAGAAAATAGATCTTGTCTGTTTTAATTTGTTTATGTTTCTGTCCCCCAAGGGTTAGGTATTCAAGGGTTCTACAGACAAAAGTTTGCCCTATGCTATAGCTCTCTGATATAAGTGCGTGTTCCAACAGTAGTACTCAGCCCAATATCTTAGGGCACTAACTAAGGAGGATAGACCGTAGCCTTAGTCGTACTACCCAACTAACTAGGTACTAGAGAGTATCTTCTCGAGTGTTGTTCTCGATGACACTATAGCAGTCAGGTGACCGGTCGGTTTATCTAAAGAGGGCTTCAGGTAATCTAGGCCAATCCATACACATGTTATTTCTGATGCGCTACCACTCGTAGGGGTACCAACGTGGGTTACAAGGGTGGCCAACATATATGCGCTTAAGTACCACTTGTATTTCCTGTGTGTATGAATCCCTCAACCGTGGTTTTGTGTCCGTAACGACAGATCTCTGTGGCTTAAAGATGCTAGAATACATCTCTACCCTGAAAAAAATTTAACCCACACTTTCTGTAGAGGAAAGTGCTCTGATACCACTTGTAATATACAAGATATAAAATGTATTCAGAATTGAAATAAAATGCTAGTAATGTCAGAATAACAACAATATAACTAGAACATTCACCATAATAACACTGAAATGATATAAGAATAACAACAAAAATAACACTTTGAATCTAAAATCAATGTTCACGGGCCTCTTCGAGGGGGCAACCTCCAGTTGATCATAGCTCTATTACAATAATATCCAAGCTAGGGTTCTCATACCCTCGACTCCTATTTATAATAAAAAGAAGCATCTAGAGGAAGATCCTTCTAGAAGCGGAAGCTTCTATTAGGTCTTCTTACATCTGCCTTATTCTATTTTATTGAAAGGCCTTATTAATATTGACCTTTATTACATCTTAATATATTGTTCTACCTATGTGCGGGTTAGGAACCTAACATATTGGATGATAATGCTACATTGATATAGCACTTGGATTATATGGTTAAAAAGGATTAGATTGCTCTATTACTGATTCACCCCCCCCTCTCAGTAATACAACAATTGGTATCAGAGTAGGTTCCTTTAGAAATCAGTTTAACCACTGAAAGGTAGATCATGGAGAGAAACAACTTGTATAAAAATGGAATACCACAGTTTGATGGACAAAAGTATGTTTTTAGAGCATAAGGATGAATACATATATACAGGCACAAGGATTTGAAATTTGGTAATCAATTGTAGATGGATACATAGCACCAACGATTCCGCCAACAAATGATAAAGTAGTGAAACTTGGTAAGAATAATTCCAAATCCACAAATGCATTTCTGAATGGTCTTAGTTAAACTACACTCACCAAAGTTGCACATTGTAAATATGCTAAATATATTTGGGACAAACTTTGAAATATTTACGAAGGAGATTCAAAAGTCAAAGCAACAAGATTCAAACTTACAAAGGTCAGTTAGAACAACTAAAGTTGAAGGAATATGAGAATATTGCAGCCTACTTCTTACGAGTCGATGAAATAGTAAATGCAATCATGGGATTGGGAGAAGAAATCGAAGAATCTGTAATTGTTCAAAAGGTACTAATATCTCTTCCTATGATATTTGACCCTAAGATATCAGCACTAGAAGAAACATTAGATCTAAACTCACTAAGCATGGACGAACTACATGGAATCTTCAAAGCATATGAAATGAGAACTGAACAGGAAAATCCAGATGTAAAAGAAGCATCCTTCAAAGCATCCAAAAGATCAAAGAAAAATGAAAAACAACAAGAAAAGGAACATAGCAGCAACAGTGACATCTTAGAAGATGATGAAGAAGTGACCAACTTTGTCAAAAGACTAAACAAGGGAACATACGGTAGGTATAGAGGTAAAATTCATTTAATTTGTTTTAATTATGATGCTATTGGTGATTTTGCTAACAAATGTCATAAGAAAAAGAGAAATGATGAAGGTTACTCAAAAAGAAAACAAACATATAAAGGAAAAAGAACCACAAAGAAAGTTTTCAAGAAAATCTTATGTACCAAATAAGACATCTCATTATCAGATGAAGATGAATTCAGTGATAGTGAGACAGAAAGAGTTCTATTCATGGAAGTAGAAGAATCCGATAAAGAAGACTTCGAAGAAGAATATAAAGAAGTTGAAGAAGAAATTGAAGAGGCATAAGTTGACTACCGAGAGGAATTATTGAGTTCCATAGAAGTTATCAGAAGAGAAAAGAAGAAAAACAAGAAGTTACAAGCAGAACTAGACAAGAAATAAGACACTCAGAAGTTAGACCAAATGATCACAAATTTGAAGGTTCAAATTGAAGAAGATAAAAGAATTGAATAAGCACTCAAAGAACAACTAGAAGGAAGAGACATGATCATTGAAAATTTGGAAGCATAAATTGTCACATTAAGAAAGCATATTCAAAAGAAAAATATGCAGAACATCTCAAAAGTTTTGAATGACATTATCAACAGTCAAAGGCCTAATCATGACAAGTCCGGACTTGGATAAAATCAAACAGAAAAGGGATCAAGCTCCAAAACAATAGAACAAGAAACAAATACAAAAAGCTATGCAGAAACAATCAAAGGGGATAGGAAGGTCTACAAATAAAATTACAGGGACACTCCTCCATCGAGAAAATTCACATTTCAGAATCAACGACCAATAGAAACAGATAGGCCTCATGAAGAAGAATGATTCATAAGAGTACCTCATTTCAGAAGATATTCAACTCCCAGGTATCAAACTATATTTTTTGGTTTATGTTATGCATGTAATAATTTTGGACATAAAGATGTGAATTGTAGAGCTAACAACAGGAACATAAACAACTTTGAAAGTCATACACAAAAGGGTTATCCAATAAGGCCTAGTGAAACACAAAGAAGAAGTTATAATAAGTTTGAATCATTAAGCATTGAAGTGGAATTCCACAAGTGTAACAACTTTTGACACATGGCCAAGGATTGCAGAATAACAATTCCTCCTAGAGAACCACAACAAAACAACAACAATCACAAACATGAACCTCATAAAAGAACATGGATAAGGAAGTAGAATCAGTACAACAATGAAGAATGCACACTCGCTCTACAAGCTAAGCAGAAGAAATGTGGTTGGTATGTTGACAATGGTTGTTCAAAATACATGACAGGTGACAGAGACAAGTTTCTTACATTAAGAAAGGAAAGAGATGGATCAGTGTCCTTCGAAAATGATGATTCAACTAAAATCACTGGAAAAGGCACAGTCAAAATTGGGAACAAGAATACAAAGGAAGAAAATTTTCTACTAGTAGAAGATGTGAAACATAATATTCTAAGTGTGAGTCAAATGTGTGATCAATGTCATAAAGTTACTTTCGATTCACAAAAGTGTGAGATAAGAAAAGAAGGTTCGGGAAAATTGATTTCTACAATTGCGAGAACTTCAAGCAACATATATGTGTTAGGTGAAAATGGAAATGAAAAGTGTTGTCTAGGAAAGGAAGATGAAAGTTGGATATGGAACAGAAGAATGGGTCACATACATTTTGATAACCTTGTCAAGGTCAGCAAAAGAGAAGCAGTTAGAGAAATTCCCCAGATCACGAAACCAACCAACACTTTATGTAAGCATTGTCAACAAGGAAAGCAAACAAAGACCAGGTTCAAATCAAAGGAATATTGAACGAAAATACCACTGGAAATAATGCATACTGATTTAGTTGGACCAACTACAACAAAGGGTTTAAAAGGTGAGAAATACTGTATGTTATTAGTTGATGATTATACAAGAATGACTGCAGTTTTCTTTCTCAAGAATAAGTCAGAATCTTTTGAAAACTTCAACATCTACAGGGAAATGGTTGAAAATGAAATGGATTCAAAAATTAAATGACTGAGATTTGATAATGGAGGAGAGTTCACTTCAAAGGAATTTATGGATTACTGCAACAGTCATGGAATAAAAAAGAAATTCTTCTTTGCTAGGACACCTCAATAGAATGGAATTGTTGAAAGAAAGAACATGACAGTATAGGAAATGGATCGAACAATGATAATGGATTCCAAATTGACAAATATTTTTTGGACACAGGTAGTGCATACAACAATTCACATTCAAAACAAAGTAATTCTCAGAAGAAACACTAAAAAAACTCCCTACAAACTATGGAAAGGAAGACCAACAAATGTGAAACACTTCATAGTTTTTGGAAGAAAATGCTACATCAAAAGAGAAGATGGAAGAATGGGAAAGTTTGAATCTCGTGTGGAAAAAGGATTACTTGTTGGTTACTCAAGTACAAGGAAATCATACAAGTGTTACAACCTGAGATTGAACAAAGTCATGGAAAGCATCAACGTAACAATTGATGAAACAGGTAGACAAGAATTAAAAGAAGAATAAAATCAATCAATGGAACAAATTTACGAAGAAGAAACAAAAGATGAAAAAGTAGAAGGGGAATATGAAGAGGATCCAATAGAAGAAAAAGATAAAGTTCAAAAAGTGTCTCCAAAGAAAGCTAGCAGACAAGTACAGAAGAATCATCCTTTAGATCAGATTATCAGAAACAAAGATGCATGAGTTGAGACTAGAAGAAGAATACGTTCACTAGAACAAAGGCACCTATCACTCTCATCTACGATTGAACCAACCTGTTTTGAAGAGGCCAACAAGGATGAATCTTGGAATAAGGCCATGGATGAAGAATTGGATCAAATATAGAAAAATGACACTTGGGAATTGGTTCCAAGACCAAAGGATAAGAATGTGATCGTCACAAAGTGGGTATACAGGAATACATTGAATGAAGATGGACAAGTTACAAGGAACAAAGCTATATTGGTATGTAAAGGATATGCACAGGTTGAAGGAATCGACTTTGAAGAGACATTTTCCCCAGTTTCTAGAATGGAAGCAATCCGATTTCTTTTAGCTTATGCATGCTCCAAAAATATTAAAGTGTATCAGATGGATGTAAAATCATCTTTTCTTAATGGGTAACTTGAAGAAGAAGTCTACATTGAACAAACATAAGGATTTCATTTGTCAGAGAAAGAATATTATGTGTGTAAATTAAAGAAGGCCTTGTATGTTTTAAAACAAGCTTCTAGAGCATGGTAGTCTAGACTGGAAAAATATCTACAACAGTTAGGGTTCAGAAAAGGAAGTGCAGATAACAAATTCTACATCCAGGTAAGTCAAGGTAATATTTTATTAATTGAAGTTTATGTTGATGATATTATTTTTGGTAGTGATGATGATAGGTTAAACCAGAAATTTTAAAAGGATACGTATAATGAATTTGAAATGTCACTACGTAGAGAACTATCCTTCTTTCTGGGACTTCAGATACATCAAAGCAACCAAGGAATTTTTATTTCTCAAAAAATGTATATCATAGAAATGCTAAAGAGGTTTGGAATGGAAGATTTCAAACCAGTTATTAGTCCTATGCAAACCAGTTGCAAGTTGAGAAAAGATGATGATTCAAAGTCTATAGATAAAAGGCAATAGAAGTCAATGATTGGAAGCCTACTATATGTGACAACATCCAAACCATATGTAATGTAGGCAGTTGGACAGGTGGCATGATTTCAAGCAGCACCAAAGGAATCACATGTATTAGCAGTGAAAATGATTTTCAGATATCTCAAAGGAACATAAGAGTTTGGATTATGGTATCCAAAAGGAAAGTATCTATCACTTATTGCCTACATAGATGAATATTGGGCAGTTTGTATTAATGACTGACGAAGCACCAGTGGAGCAACGTTCTACTTGGGTGAGTGTTTAGTATCATGGCTAAGCAAGAAACAATCATCAATATCTTTATCTACAACCGAGGCGGAATATATTGCAGCATCAACATGTTGTACACAGGTTCTTTGGATGAAACAAAATATGACAGATATACAGGTTGAGTATGATGAGCCCATTCCAATATATTGTATTAATA
Organism: Picea engelmannii; assembly: GCA_009831015.1. Lineage (NCBI taxonomy): Eukaryota > Viridiplantae > Streptophyta > Pinopsida > Pinales > Pinaceae > Picea > Picea engelmannii. The sequence goes on from ML780673.1 coordinate 232,912, forward strand.
CAAGCACTATCAGTATGTCAAAGAATCTAGTGATGCACTCCAAGACTAAGCACGTTCCAATCAATTATAACTTTCTATGGGAACAAGTTGTAGAAAAGAACATCAGAGTTGAGTATTTGGGCACAAAAGAACAATTGGTAGACATATTTACAAAACCACTTCCACGAGAATCCTTTGATTATCTTCACAAGAGACTCAAAGTTATTTCTACTCCAAAATGAATTCTTTTGAATGCTTATCTTATATGTCTTATATGTACACAAGGAAGTACCATAAATATGGCAGTTCAGTTAGGGGGAGAAGCCCCGGATGGAAATATACCTTTGCAATTGATGACAAAGGGGGAGAGATTTATCAGATGCAGAGGACATAAACATGGTTCCAGGGGGAGCAATGGTCACATAGATGTAGAGGAAAGAGGCATGGTTCCAAGGGTAGCATGAGTGATATGATTTCAATATTGCATGACATGATTTAAGTATTGCATCAGAGTGTTGCCATCAATGCCAAAGGGGGATATTGTTGATTAATGTTGTTTGTCATTGATTTCATCTCTTGAATAAAGGTCGATAGAACAAAGGTTTGGGTAATGTACCCAAGTTTTTTTGATGTAAATATGACTCATTATTGTCTTATCATGGTTGATAAGAAGTACAAATGGATGAATTCCAAAGTGTTCCCCTTATGGTGAAAGCCCTCACGGGAAGACGCTTTGCGTATTGAGTTATCCTAGAAATATGGTTAGAGAACCCATGCTTAATTATGGAATAATGAGATGAAGGTTAGTGAATTTGTCAGTGAAACTATCCTATATGAATAGTGCTTGGCATGCCATTTTCGATGGCATGTGGAACATCACATAACTCCTCATGGTTAGAGAGTTATGGATATGTGAAGTTGGAGGATCCTCATGAGTCATATAACAGCCCCAGAAAGTCAAAGTGTTTGCAAAATAATTTATTTAAAAAATAAATTAAATGGAGAACTCCCTAAAATAAGGAAAGTGTAATGCTACATGAAAGTATAAATAAGAGGCAAAGCTCTCTCATTTAATTACACTTGAACAAATTAAATATCTTTTGTTGTGTGAGGCTTATTGCAAGTACTCATTAATACATCTGAAGTTGCGAAAGTCTGAGGTAGTACGAAGGGTTGACGGAGAAATTCTCGGAATTACAATGAATACAAAAAAGCCCTATTTTCTGAGGTGTACGTGGGCTGACGGTTTATTAGGGTGTGTACATACTGAGGTATACGTGGGCTGATAGTGCATTAGGGTGCGTATGTACATGGGCTGGAAATGTATTAGGGTGTGTACATGTTGGTAAAGCCATGGAAACTTGAAGAGATGAAGATGTAGAGGTTCTAGATTCTGAGATCAAGCTCCTAGGAAGGTCTACATTGCTCAGATACATCATATCTATCCATTGGTTCAGAAGGTATGTCCTATTTCTATGAATAGTTGGATTTTGATGTATGCATGAGAAATGGTTATGGAGTTTTGAGGATTCTCCCTAGAGAGACTAGTGGCTACATGGTATCTTCTGCATAAGTTAGATCTACAGAAATACAATGCTGGTATATTTATCATTGATACTTCTTATTGAGGCACATCTTGTATTTCTTGTCATATGGATAAGGGTTTGTGGTACATGGTTGAGAGCTTTTATTTGTGAAGTGGTTGATTCATTGAGAGGATGAATATCATAAAGTTTTTGATGACTATATCATGTGAGGGATATTATACTTGTTCATGACTACACACACCTATATGGCACATGACTAGAGAAAGATATATATGCTTTGGGTAAAGGTTATGAGGATGCATGCATATGGTACATTTACAGTTTGGATATAGTGATAGGTTACAAATCTATGTGAAAGAAGTTACATAGGGTCATAAGTTTTCCATAAAAAGGATTCCCTAGTTTTCAGAAGGCATACAGAGGCTGCATAACAGTTTGGTCATGTGAATACACGGGTTGCATAACATATAGGGCACGTAAAAAGGCGTGTTGCAACACTACAAGTCATGTACTATTGTATTTTTTTTATACATGTTCAATTCTGGTATAGATTGATTATAGGGCGGTTGTACAGGTTGGATGGAGGTCAGTGGTACAGATTGATACAATTGTATAATGGTATATCTCACAGTGATAATGTGACAATGGTTCCATCATTCTACTTCTACTTAAGGGTGGTTGGATGGGGCAAGGACAGGTGGTTGTATCCACCCTTCGATTGTAGATGGAGAACTTAGGGGGTTGTAGCCTCCTTCTGGATGTAGCCAGAGAATTGGGGAGCTAGAGATTCCCTCAGGTTGTAGCCTGAGAAACCAGGGGGTTGGAGCCTCCTTCCAGTTGCAGCTGGAAAACAAAGGAAGTTGGTGCTTCCAATGAATGTAATTCTTCAAGACATATAAGAAAAAGAATTATGTGGTTTTCTACCGCTTTGGGTTTCCATGTAAGACACTAGTGTACTGTGTATGTGTATGATTGTTCATTTGTTCATTGCTTATTTACTCTGCAGTTATTGGATGATAATGATACATTGATATAACACTTGGATTATATTGTTAAAAGGATTAGATTTATCTATTACTGATTCACCCCCTCTATCAGTAATCCAACAACAGGTGGTGCATGCAGGAACGATTCATGGTAAATTCTCTATATTACACTCTATTTAACAAAGAAAAGTTGGTAATATTTTAAATTATAAAACTGTACCATAACACAAATTGTTTCCCTCATAAAACTCCATGATAAATCCCCTTAAGTAAGAGCCATCCTTTTGTATTCCACGTAATATAAATCGGGATGAAAAGAATACATTAGATACAATTAGAAACATTTTATAAGTTCTTACCTTAACATGGATACACAATACAAAAATGCCTTGACTCATATATAATGATACAACTAGAGGGTTGTAATCCTTAAACTATGTTAAAGTGTCGAATGGAGAATGTATAACTGTGGGTTTTTTTTTATAACTATTAAAAAAACCTTCATGTGACCCCTTATACATGGAATATGGTCATAATCACAATAGTTACGAGTTTATATATAAACAAGTAGATTTTGAAACATATTCCCTTCTAGTAAAAACAATTATATATAGGTTTATCAAGTACCTATTCTTAGTTGAATAAGACTTAAGTTAGCATTTATAAATGCTATGTATAATGAATAACTAAATCGTTAAGTGTTAAGTTTGTTTCAACTATCTTATGGTATAAGATACTATAATAAGTTATAAGAAGTTGGAAGGAACATTCTATGTAATATTTCTCCTCTATGGTTTTCTCGTTCATAATAAAACGATGAAATAATAATGAGACTATCGTATGTTTAAGGAAAACAAGAAAAACATAAAGGTAGGAATAAAGGATATTATTAAACATATATGCGACAATTATAACGACAAGAAATCATTAGATTATTATGNATATATATATATATATATATATATATATATATATATATATATATATATATATATATATATATATATATATATATATATATATATATATATATATATATATAATTGTGAATGGAATTAGAGGTGTGTGACATAATGGTATCAAAGTTGTAGTTTACAACACTTAGCCTTTTTTAATGGGATTTATCACATAAAAATCTAACACGTAAATTGTCTTGATTTTATTCTTACCTCTAGGCAAAAAAATAATTTGATTTTGCAGGAAAATGACAAAAGTACCTGAGCCTCAGGGAGAAGAACCTAATCAAGAGAATCTTGAAAAAGGGAAATTAAGTGATGGACATATTTGGGTGGATATGAATAATGATAGCCATTCATAAATTATAAAGACAGTAAAAAATCCGAGAGAAGAACTAAAGACTATAAGAGCAGACAATGAAATAATTTTAAAGACTCAAGAGGAACTAAATGTAATTTTGCTAGAAAAATTGTGCAATCAAAATAATGATAAAAATAAAGGGGACAAATTCTAGTAACTCTAAGATATATCAACTGAAGAAGAACGCAATAAAATTGGAGTATCCTGAATTTGAGATAGAGTCAGTGTATAAGGATACAAAAGATATTGAAACTTCTACTGAAATTAGTTATAGTCCTAAACAAAGAACAAAAAATAAACCTAAACAACATGATGAAGTCATGGGAGAATTTAAGAAGATTAAACCACCTAACTTCAATGGATAAGTTGTAATATCCCTAGGCCGAACCCAATTGTAATGTAAATGAAAATGTACTTGCGTTGGTGAGTTGTTTGATATCATTTTTTGTATGCATCTCTCATGGCATAGTGCATGCATGTACTGCGCAGTAAAATGAAGAAGTGTGCACATTCCAGGATACTGCACGCAACAACTTAAATGTGTACAATTTTGAGGCCAGGGATCCTTTGTGTATATGCTGTGTTTTATAAGCTGGTGAGCCAATTTTGTGATTATTAGGCCGGAGAGCCTATGCAATATGCCAAATATAAAAAGTATGCAGAACATAAATAAAATGCTAGAAATGGCATAATAACAGTTATATAACCAGAACAATCACCACAATAACACTGAAATGATATAAGAATAACAAAAGAAATAACACTTCGATTCTGAGAACAATGTTCACTAGCCTCTTCGAGGGGAAAACCTCCAGTCGAGCAGAGCTCTATTAAAATAATCTCCAAGCTAGGGTTCTCATACCCTAGATTCCTATTTATACTAAATATGTCTATCAAAAGAAGCATCTAGAGGAATATCCTTCTAGAAGCGGAAGCTTCTATTAGGTCTTATTACATTCGACTTATTTTATTTTATTGCAAGGCCTTATTAACATTGACCTTTATTACATCTGAATATATTGTTCTACCTATGTGCAGGTTAGGACCCTAACATGTCCTCCCCCTTAAAAACAACCTTCTCGTTAAGGCTTGAGATGTGGAAATTTTTGTAGAATGGTAGATGGTTCCCAAGTGGAATCTACTGGAGTTGTATCTTTCCACTGGACTAAAACTTCCTTGATGGTTCTCTGATGCAGGTGACACTCACGCTGGTCTAAAAATGCTTGTGGTTGTATCCAAATGGATCCGGCTAACTCGGGAAGGTTGGTTTGAATTTGACACTTAGCTCCAATCACCTTCTTTAAGCATGAAACATGAAAAACAAGATGTAGCTTCGAATGAATGGGAAAATCTAACTGATATGCTACTTGTCCCACATGCTTGAGAATGGTATAAGGACCATACATTTTGGGTGCTAGATTCTTACAATGCTAGGACTTGAGGGAAGTGTGCTCGTAAGGTTGCAGTCAAAGAAACACTTGATCCCCTCCTGCAAATTGATGTTCAGAGTGACCTTGATCTGCTTGTTGCTTCATGTGATTTTGTGCCATGACCAAATTATCTTTGAGGGTACAGAGAATATCCTATTGAACTGTAAGTGTTTGTTCAACCGCCTGGACATTTGAGACACCAGGTAAGTATGAGAAAACTGAAGGTGGCTTCTGTCCATATACTGCTTCAAAAGGAGTCATGTGTGTAGCTATATGGTATGAAGTGTTGTACCACCATTCATCTAGGGGTAACCATTGAGCCCATTGATTTTTCTTTTTTGAGGAAAAACACCTCAAATATGTTTCCAAAAAATTGTTGACAACTTTCGTTTGACCATCCGTCTGGGGATGATAGGTTGTGTTGAGATGAAATTGGGTGCCTTGTATTTTGAACAGTTCTTGCCAAAAATTGCTTGTGAAAGTTGGGTCGCGATTAGAAACAATAGAGTGCGGAATTCCATGAATATTGAAGACCTGATCCATGAAAATTTGAGCCACTGTGGATGCCATAAACGGGTGTTGAAGAGTGTAGAAATGAGAATACTTAGAAAGGCGATCAACAACCACCATGATGACTAATTTATTTCCTAATTTGGGTAAGCCTGTAATAAAATCCATAGAGATATCCTTCCAAATAGAAGGTGGAATCGGAAGAGGTTGTAGTGTGCCCGGATATTTTACTGTTTATCCCTTGTTGCGTTGACACACATCACATTCAGCAATAAAATTACAAATGTCCTGTTTCATACCATCCCAGAAAAAAGAACGTTTGACCTTGTCATAGGTTTTGGTGAACCCGATGTTGTAACCCTAATTTGCACCAGAGATGCTTACCTGGCCTCAGGCCATCTCATATTCCTTCTTTGCCAAAACACTACTGAACAACTCTTCTTAAAATCCCCTTTTATAAACCCCCACGTTCCCTGCTTCATTACTGCATGCGTGTACATGCTAGCTGACCCAAGACAACTTGTGTGTACCTACAAAAGCACGGAAAAAGGAAATTTGTTGATGGAACACACAACTTTGGGTAAGTTAACTAAACCTTTCGGCCATGCATGGCTGGTCACTCGACCAAATACCTAGCTTCTTCTAGCCTATAAAAGAAGGGTTAGGGGTCCCATTTGAAAGGAGGAGAATCATAGTAAAGAAACTATACCTGATTAAGCATTCCCTTTGTTCCAACCTTTAGCCATCCTTGTGCAAAGAGAAGTATAGAGCAAAGCAGTTGGAAGACAGTGGAAGAAGATCCCAGGACTAGGATCGAGGAGTAGTAACTGACTTTATCATTGTAAGGTATCATTGTGAAGTTAATAAAAGAATTGCTTTTCCTATCTCGCCATATGAGATTGTCATTATTGGAATATTGATTGTATGATTGATTAAATATATAACCCATTAGTTCATAGATCAAATGCATGTGGAGTTCTTTGTTTGTCTTTAGTGAATGCAGGTTAGCATTGGGAGGAGATTTGTAGTCAAATAACAACCAAGCGTGAAAATGGATCGACATCAAACACGAAAAATAAGGTACGTCAACTTAATCTCTTGAGCCTTGTATTTACATATGAGTAATGTGGGTTTAGGCATGGGATGATGGTAAAAAGTAAGAATCTTTAGGTCATTTTTGCATGTATGATAAAACCCTTAGTGCTAGTCCGTAGGAGGGATTTCCCACCCACAACACCCGGAGTGCCCCGTTGTGGATGTAGCATGAAGCTAAGAAAGTACTGTGGATTTAATGTTTGAGTTTTTACTTAAATACAAACGACCTTTGTATCGAATCTCGTCATGGAGCCAAGAGTACCCTGGGGAAGCTGGAGCATTGGACTATAATTGTTGGATCAGATGCAAACTTTTGGGATCTTGTAGCCATTCCTGGTGAATGACTTGAAGCCAATCTGGTACAATGAAGGAAAGAGAAAAATGGGATCCTTCATCTTCATATTTTTAGGAAAGTGCATTCACCACCACATTTTCTTTGCATTTCTTGTAAATGATCTCATAATCATATCCAAATAGCTTAGTCACCCATTTTTATTTCTCCGGGGAGGAAATGCGTTGTTCCAGAAAATACTTGAGGATTTGATGGTCTGTCTTAATTTGGAAACGTTTACCCAATAGATAAGGGTGCCACAGATCAATGACATGTAGAATAGCCAACATTTCCTTTTCATAGATTGATTTTCCCAGATTTCTTTTAGATGGTTTCTTGCTGGTAAAGGCCAAAGTCCGACCCCCTTTCATAAGGACAACACCAATTCCTTTCCCGGAGGAATCACATTCCAAGACAAATATCTTTATGAAATCAGGAAGGGCTAGGACTGGAGTGGTGCACATGGCCATCTTCAAGGTTTGAAAAGATTGAGAAGTGGTTGGAGTCCAAGTGAAAGAGTTCTTTTAAAGGAGAGCAGTGAGAGGTGCTGCAATCTTTCCATAATTCTTAACAAATTTGTGATAATAACCTGTTAACCCCAGAAATCCATGTAAGATTTTGAGAATATTTGGGTGAGTCCAGTCTTGCATAGCTTCAATCTATTTTGGATCCACCCTGACGCCATCCTTGCCAACTAGATGACCCAAGTATTCTAATTCTGAGGCGCCAAAAGAACATTTAGACTATTTCAGGAAAAGTTGGTTCTGAGAGAGTAGATGGAGAACTTGATCCACATGAACAAGATGGTTTGTCTAGGTTTTGCTATAGATGAGGATATGATCAAAGAAAACTAAGACAAAATGATGAAGAAAAGGATATAAGACATGATTCATGAGGCTTTGGAAGGTGGAGGGGGCATTACACAAGCCAAAGGGAATGACCAAAAAATCATAGTGCACCACTCAGTTAATCCAGGAAGTCATCAATGACAAGAATGGGAAAGTTGTCTTTAATGGTAATTTTTTTGAGGGCATGGAATTCAAGGCACATTCACCAAGAACCTTCTTTATTCAATACCATGACATCAGGAGAAGAATAGGGGATCGTACTAGGGTAGTTAACACCTACATTAAGGAGTTCTTAGACAATTTTCTCAATTTCATTTTTTTGGGAAAAGGGGTGACGATACAGACGGATATTGGGAGGAAGGCTTCCAGGTACAAGGGGAATGGAATGATCATGAACACCATGGGAAGGAGGGAGTCCCTAGGGAGTGGAAAATACCACTTGATGTTTAGAAAGGATGGCTTGGAGGTCTTGTGGAACTGAGGGTGTCTCTGTTTCTTATATGGCATGGAGTTGGGCAATAAAACACCAGAATGACCTTTTTTGAGCAGCTTTTCCATGCGATGGGAACTAATGATCTTAGGTGAACTGGAGGTGATGCCTTGGAACTTATATTGGTGGCCCTCCTGGTTGAATTGCATGGTTAATTCCTTAAAATCCATGAGAATGGGACCCAAAGTCCTTAGTTAGTTTGCTCCCAACACAATGTCACAACCACCCATGTCGATAACAAACCTATGAGATGTCAGGTGGTAGTCACCAATTTGGAGACATACATTTTCACAACACCCTCCACATTTCATTGAGCCACCATTGGCAATCATGATTTGGAAATTATTGACGACATGGATGTAGCAATGATTTTCTTGGGCAATGCAACGATGAATAAAATTATGGGTTCTTCCACTATCAACCAGAATGATGACCGTCCGATGCTTGATGTAACTGATTAGCTTGAGGGTTTGGGGAGCGAAGAAGCTAGTGAGAGCATTGAGGGAAATGACTGGTTCTACTTCGGGAGGGTCTGAGGGAGGGGTTATGTCAGTGGTTTCAAGTGACTTAGACATAAGGGGATTTTCAACATCCTCTTCCAAAATATCCTCTGAGATGGCCATAAAAATATTTTGTTCCTTACACTTGTGGCCCGGGAAATATTTTTCATCACAATTATAACAAAAGCCTTTGAGTTGGCATTCAGCCATTTCATCCCTGGTCAATTTTTGGATCTTTAGTGGAGTGGAGGGAGTAGTGGGATTTACTGGTTTAGGGCAAGGGATAAATGAGGGTTTTCAGTTTTGAGAAGATACAACCTGTTGTGATTATTTAGCTATTTTATTATCCTCCACCCAACTCTAAGGCCGAGCCATGAGGACATGGGCCCGAATCTCATCCTTGAGGCCACTGATAAAACACTCTCAGAAAAAGGCATTAGACAGATCCTCTGTCCGAAAAGCCATGTGCTCAAAGGAAGCTATAAAGTCTTCCACTGTTCCTTATTGTTTCGACTTTGTCAAATGGCCCAAATGGTTGATGTTAGTGTCAAAGCGTTCATAAATCTATGCCACAAAGTGTGTCCAAGAAATATACCCTTGATGGGAAGTTTTTCTCCATTGCCACCATTGCCAACGTTCTTGATATATATGGAGAACACCATACCAGAGTTTGTCCAAGTCATATGTAATGTCATATAAAGAGAAATAATTTTCCATTTGGGTTACCCAACCAGTGGGGTCCGATCCATCAAATTTGGTCACATCCACCCGCGGAAGGCGTAGGTCACATTGAAAGTGATGGTGTTGAAAGTTATAGGAATTAGAGGAATTTTCACCTTTAGTATGTTGGGGTGAGTCAAAGGAAGAGTTATCTGTAGGGATATGAAGCTTGGTGCAGAGTGACGAAAAGACAGATTCAATCTAGGTGGTCAGGTCTTGTTTGATTTCATCCATTGAGGACTCCATGGTTGTATTGATGGTGACAACATTGGCACATAGTTGTTTCACTTCTTTTTGGTCTTGGTGAGACTATATTCCAAGGTATTGAAGCAAGCTTCAAAGTCTTGGCTACGGGTATGGGCCGTGAGGACGAGGGAACCGAAAAGGGGCGGGTCGGGTCAAAAATTTTGTCGAAAAATGATATGTATGAATGTGATAAGGGAGAAGAGATGAATCCAATGGAATAGGTCTCAAATAATGGTGAAAACATTTCTATATATATATATATATATATATATATATATATATTTCTTAACCATGAAGAAATGTGTAGTTACTTGGCAAACCAAACATAGTTGCGTGACAATAGATCTTGTCTGTTTTGATTTGTTTATGTTGTTGTCCCCAAGGGTTAGGTATTCAAGGGTTTTCCCTGTGCTATAGCTCTCTGATATACGTGCGATGTCCAATAGTAGTACTCAGCCCAATATCTCAGGGCACTAACTAAGGAGGATAGACCGTACCCTTAGCCGTACTACCTGACTACCCAGGTACTAGAGATTATCTTCTCGAGTGTTGTTCTCGATGGAACTATAGCAGTCAAGTGGTCGATTGATTTATATAAAGAGGGATTTGGAAAAACTAGGTTGATCTGTACACAGGTGATGTCTGATGTGCTACCACTTGAAGGGGTACGAACAGGGGTTACAAGGGTGGCCAACAGATGTGCGCTTAAGAACCACTTGTATTTCCTGCATGTATGAATCTCTCAACCACAGATTTATGCACGTAACGACAAATATATATGGATTTAAGATGTCAGAATACATATCTACACTTTAAAACAAATTTACCCACAATTTTTGCCAAGGAAAGTGCTCTGATACCACTTTTAATATACCAGATATAAAAAGTATGTAGTACATAAATAAAATGCTAGAAATGGCAGAATAATAGTAATATAACCAGATCTTAGGGTCCTAACCCGCACATATGTAGATTAATATATACAGATGTAATAAAGGTCAATATTAATAAGGCCTTTCAATAAAATAGAATAAGGTGGATGTAAGAAGACCTAATAGAAGCTTTCTCCTCTAGAAGGATCTTCTTCTAGATGCTTCTCTTGATAGACATTTTGTATAAATAAGGGTCGAGGGTATGAAAACCCTAGCTTGGAGATTATTGTAATAGAGCACTGCTTGATTGGAGGTTTCCCCCTCGAAGAGGCCTGTGAACATTTCTTTCTGAATCAAAGTTCTATTTATATTGTTGTTCTTATATCATTTCTGTGTTATTGTGGAGATTATGCTCAATATTTTACTGTTATTCTACCATTTTATTTATGTTCTGCATATTTTATATATCTGGTATCTTGCAAGTGGTATCAGAACACTTTCCTTGGCAGAAATTGTGGGATTTTTTTTTCAAGGTAGAGACGTATTCCGACGTCTTTAAACCATAGAGATCTATCGTTACGTGCATAAACCCGCGGTTGAGGGATTCATACACGTAGGAAATACAAGTGGTTCTTAAGAGCACATATGTTGGCCACCCTTGTAACCCCTGTTGGTACCCCTTCGAGTGGTAGCGCATCAGAAAACACCTATGTACAGATCGGCCTAGATTTCTTGAAGCCCTCTTTAGATAAACCTATCAGCCGTCGGACTGCTATAGTGTCACCGAGAAAAACACTTGGGAAGATACTCTCTAGTACCTGGGTAGTCGGGTAGTATAGCTAAGGGTACGGTCTATCCTCCTTAGTTAGTGCCCTAAGATATTGGGCCGAGTACTACTGTTGGACCCCACACGTATATTAGAGAGATATAGCACAGGGCAAACCCTTGTTTGTAAAACCCTTGAATACCTAACCCTTGGGGGACATAAACATAAATGAATTAAAAACATACCAGATCTATTGTCGTGCAACTGTGTTTGGGTTGCCAAGTAAATAGACATCTCTTTCTAATTAAACATTTGGGGATTTCATCACTGCAGTATTCTTTAGACCGGAGTATAACTCCACAGGTCTCAAATAATGGTGAAATTGTTTCACCATTATTTGATACCTATTCCATTGGATTCATCTCTCCACGCTTATCACTTTCATCCATATAACTTTTAGACAAAAGTTTTGACCCCTCCCCCCCTTTTCAGTTCACCCATCCTCATGGCCCATACCCGTAGCCAAGACCTGGAATCTCGCTTCAACACCATGCAATCCGATTTCCTAGAAACCCTAAAAGAAGTAAAAAAACTCAGTGCTACTGTTGCCTCCATTGATTCATCCATAAATTCTACCATAAATACAACGATGCAGCCCTCAATGGAGGAAGTCAAACTAGAACTTACCACCTAGCTTGAATCTGTCTTTGCAACACTCTGCACCAAACTGAAGATCCCTACCGATGACCATTTCTCTCAAGCACATCCAAAGAATGAAGGAGAAACTTTCTCCCATTCCCATACCTTTCAGTCCCATCACTTTCAACGTGACATATGCCTTCTGTGGGTGGATGTGACCAAATTTGATGGCTCGGACCCCACTGGTTGGGTAACCCAAATGGAACATTATTTCTCTTTATATGGCATTACTGATGACTTGGCCAAACTTCGGTATGGTGTTCTCCATCTAGATAAAAAAACGTTGGAAATGGTGGCAATGGAGAAAAACTTCCCGTCAAGGGTATATTTCTTGGACCCAATTTGTGAATGATCTTTATGAACTCTTTGACACGGAGACCAGCCATTTGGGCCATTTGATAAAGTTGAAGCAATCTAGAACAGTAGAAGACTTTATAGCTTCCTTTGAACGCCTGGATTTTCGAACAGAGGGCATGACTGATGCTTTTTTTCGAGAGTGTTTTATTAGTGGCCTCAAGGAGGAGATTTGGGCCCATGTCCTCATGGCTTGAACCTCGACTTGGGTGGAGGCTACTAAAAGAGATAAAGAAGCACAACAAGTGGTATCATCTCAAAACTGAAAACCATTCTTTATCCCTCGCCCTAAACCCGTCACTCCCACTACTCCCTCCGCCCCATTAAAAATCCAAAAATTGACCAGGGATGAAATGGTTGAACACCAACTTGTAATGCTCTAATTTAATTATAACAAAAATTAATTTAGAACATAACAATAAATTTAAAATTCACTTAAAATTCACTTAATCTAGCACATTCAATCCAATATTTCAATAAATAAAATTTACTAACAATTTTAATTCAAAAGATTCATAACTCTAACCTGGCTCTGATGCTATTTCCTTCCTTAGCTTGAACCTGATGCTGCTCCTTAGGACACCCCAAAACCAACCACCCTACCGACTAGTAACGCCTAGCCCTAGGACATCAATGGATGTCCTAGCCCTCCGTGCCCAAAACCTCTGCAGCTCCCCGATGCACTGTAATTCCACTGTAGATTTCACTCTCCCCAATCCTCCAAGATCTCCCCTTCTCGTAGAATGAATCCCCCTCCATAATCCTTCTCCACTTCCCTTATTCCTCCTTCAACGCCCTTCCTCCATTAACTCCCCCCACCAAATACCTTATCCATTTATTAATGCCTTATCCATTCATTTATTAGTTAACTTAACGTATTGGTTACGTTATCCCTTGTGGGATACGTAACCCAATTAAACATTATATTTTATTATCCACCCATTTGTTTAATAATTAATTAATCAATTAATTAATTAATACTCAAATTAATCATTAGCCCTTAATTAAAGAGTTAATCATACTTAAACTAATCATAATCAAAATAATTAATTAATAACAGATAATTAGTTAAGGTTATTTAATAATTAATTATAGTTTAGCTATTTTTTAGGATTATTTATTAAATTAATCATCTTAATAATTAAGGGCCATTACATACACCCACCCTTCAGGAAACTTCATCCCGAAGTTAAGGTATCTTATGGTACAGGAACAAGAACATGGTTCACACATTCATAACAAGTAACCGACATTATTAGTAAGTAAGTCAAGGAAACTCATACATACTAGTGTATATGTACAAGAAATGTATGTGTAGCTAGTA
>ML780673.1:255743-269922 GCA_009831015.1 Picea engelmannii
AGTAAATTTAAAATTCACTTAAAATTCACTTAATCTAGCACATTCAATCCAATATTTCAATAAATAAAATTTACTAACAATTTTAATTCAAAAGATTCATAACTCTAACCTGGCTCTGATGTTGTTTCCTTCCTTAGCTTGAACCTGATGCTGCTCCTTAGGACACCCCAAAACCAACCACCCTGCCGACTAGTAACGCCTAGCCCTAGGACATCAATGTATGTCCTAGCCCTCCATGCCCAAAACCTCTGCAGCTCCCCGGTGCACTGTAATTCCACTGTAGATTTCACTCTCCCCAATCCTCCAAGCTCTCCCATTCTCGTAGAATGAATCCCCCTCCATAATCCTTTTCCACTTCCCTTATTCCTCCTTCACCGCCCTTCCTCCATTAACTCCCCCCACCAAATACCTTATCCATTTATTAATGCCTTATCCATTCATTTATTACTTAACTTAACGTATTGGTTACGCTATCCCTTGTGGGATACGTAACCCAATTAAACATTATATTTTATTATCCACCCATTTGTTTAATACTTAATTAATCAATTAATTAATTAATACTCAAATTAATCATTAACCCTTAATTAAAGAGTTAATCATACTTAAACTAATCATAATCAAAATAATTAATTAATAACAGATAATTAGTTAAGGTTATTTAATAATTAATTATAGTTTAGCTAATTTTTAGGATTATTTATTAAATTAATCATCTTAATAATTAAGGGCCATTACACAACTCAAATGCCTTTGTTATAATTGTGATGAAAAATATTTCTCGGGCCACAAGTGCAAGGAACAAAAGTTTTTTATGGACATCTCTGAGGACATTTCAGAAGAGGATGTTGAAACTCCCCTTGTGTCTGAGTCACCTGAAATCACTAACATAACCCCTCCCTCAGACCCTCCCAAAGTAGAACCTGTCATTTCCCTCAATGCTCTCACTGGTTTTTCCGCTCCCCAAACCCTCAAGTTAATCGGTTACATCAAGCATCGGAAGGTCATCATCCTGGCTGATAGTGGAAGCACCCATAATTTTATTCATCACTGCATTGCCCAAGAAACTCATTGCTACATCCATGCGGTCAATAATTTCCAAATCATGATTACCAATGGTGGCTCCATGAAATGTTGAGGGCATAGTGAAAATGTGCATCTCCAAATCGGTGACTACCACCTAAAATCCCATATGTTTGCTATCGACATGGGTGGTTGTGACATTGTGTTGGGTGTCGATTAGCTAAGAAATTTGGGTCCTATTCTCATGGATTTTAAGGCATTAACCATGCAATTCAACCAAGAAGGCCACCAATATAAATTCCAGGGCATCAATGTTGGTTCACCTGAGGTCATTAGTTCCCATCGCATGGAAAAGCTGCTAAGAAAAGGTCATTCTGGTGTCATTGCCCAACTCCATGCCATTCAAGCAACAGAAACACCCCCAGTGCCGCATGACCTCCAAGCTCTCCTTTCTAAACATAAAATGGTATTTTCCACTCCCCAAGGCCTCCCTCCTTCCCGCGATGTTCATGATCATTCCATTCCCCTTGTACCCAGAATCCTTCCTCCCAATATCTATCTATATCGCCACCCCTTCTCACAAAAAAATGAAATTGAGAAAATGGTCTAGGAAATCCTTAATGCAGGCGTTATCCGCCCTATTACGAGCCCTTACTCTTCTCCTGTAGTCATGGTCCTAAAAAAAAAAGGTTCTTGGAGAATGTGTCCTGACTTTCGTGCCCTCAACAAACTGACCATTAAAGACAACTTTCCCATTCCTGTCATTGATGACCTCCTGGATGAATTGAGTGGCGCACAATTCTTTACTAAACTTGATCTTCTCTCAGGCTATCACCAGATATGTATGAAAGAGGTAGACATTCCCAAGATTGCCTTTCGCACTCATGAGGGCCACTATGAGTTTTTGGTCATGCCCTTTGGCTTGTGTAATGCTCCCTCCACCTTCCAAAGCCTCATGAATCATGTATTCCGTCCCTTTCTCTGTCATTTTGTCTTAGTTTTCTTTGATGATATCCTCATCTATAGAAAAACCTGGACCGACCATCTTACTCATGTGGATCAAGTTCTCCATCTCCTCTCCCAGCACCAACTTTTCTTGAAACAATCTAAATGTGCTTTTGGTGCCTCAGAAGTAGAATACTTGGGTCATTTGGTTGGCAAGGATGGCGTCAGGGTGGATCCGAAAAAGATTGAAGCTATGCATGATTGGCCGCACCCAAAGACTCTCAAAAGATTTCGTGGATTTCTGGGCTTAACAGGGTATTATCGCAAGTTTGTTAAGAACTATGGAAAGATTGCAACACCTCTCACAAGCAATTTTTGGCAAGAACTGTTTAAGCTCCAGGGCACCCAATTGCATCTCAGCACAACTTATCATCCCCAGACTGATGGTCAAATGGAAGTTGTCAACAAGTGTTTGGAAACATATCTGAGGTGTTTTTCTTCTGAAAAACAAGATCAGTGTTTCTATGGCTACCCCTAGCCGAATGGTAGTACAACACTTCCTACCATAGAGCTACTCGCATACTCCTTTTGAAGCAGTATATGGATAGAAGCCACCTTTAGTTCTCTCATACTTACCAGGTACCTTGAAGGTCCAGGCGGTTGACCAAACACTTACAGTTTGAGAGGATATTCTTCGTACCCTTAAAGAGAACTTGGTCATGGCACAAAATCGCATGAAGCAACAAGCAGATCAAGGTCGCTCTGAACG
The DNA here is from genome assembly GCA_009831015.1 of Picea engelmannii. Classification (NCBI taxonomy): domain Eukaryota; kingdom Viridiplantae; phylum Streptophyta; class Pinopsida; order Pinales; family Pinaceae; genus Picea; species Picea engelmannii. Next base: position 258,481 of record ML780673.1, read on the forward strand.
TCAATTTGCAGAAGGGGATCAAGTGTTTCTGCGACTAGAACCATACAGTAAAACTTCCCTCAAGGTCAAGCATTGTCAGAAGCTAGCACCCAAATTTTACGGTCCTTATACAGTTCTCAAACGTGTGGGACAAGTCTCATATCAGTTAGCTCTGCCCAGTCAGTCGAAGCTACATCTAGTTTTCCATGTTTCATGCTTAAAGAAGGTGATTGGAACTCAGTGCCAAATTCAAACCAACCTTCCCAAGTTAGCTGAAGAAGGATCCATTTGGCTACAACCAGAAGCAGTTTTGCACCAGCGTGAGCATCACTTGCGTCAGTGAACCATCAAGGAAGTGCTAGTCGAATGGAAATATATGAATCTAGCAGATGCCACTTGGGAACCAACTACCATTCTGGAGCAGTTTCCTCATCTCAAGCCTTGAGGACAAGGTTGTTTTTAAGGGGGCATACATGTTAGGGTCCTAACCCACACATAGGTAGATTAATATATACGGATGTAATAAAGGTCAATATTAATAAGGCCTTTCAATAAAATAGAATAAGGTGGATGTAAGAAGACCTAATAGAAGATTCCGCTTCTAGAAGGATCTTCCTCTAGATGCTTCTCTTGATAGACATTTTGTATAAATAAGGGTCGAGGGTATGAAAACCCTAGCTTGGAGATTAATGTAATAGAGTGTTTCTCGATTGGAGGTTTCCCCCTCGAAGAGGCCTATGAACATTTTTTCTGAATCAAAGTGCTATTTCTATTGCTGTTATTATATCATTTATGTGTTATTGTGGAGATTATGCTGGATATTTTACTGTTATTCTGCCATTTCTAGCATTTTATTTCTATTTTGCATATTTTATATATCTGGTATCTTGCACCAGAACAATCACCACAATAACACTAAAATGATATAAGAATAACAACACAAATAACACTTCGATTCTGAGAGAAATGTTCACGAGCCTCTTCGAGGGGGCAACCTCCAGTCGAGCAAAGCTCTATTACAATAATCTCCAAGCTAGGGTTCACATACCCTCGACTCCTATTGATACTAAATATGTCTATCAAAAGAAGCATATAGAGGAAGATCCTTCTAGAAGCGGAAGCTTCTATTAGGTCTTCTTACATTCGACTTATTCTATTTTATTGCAAGGCCTTATTGATATTGACCTTTATTACATCCGAATATATTGTTCTACCTATGTGCAGGTTAGGACCCTAACAGCCTAGATGTTAAAGGCCAATGCGCCTACTTTTGTATGTGTCTCAACATTAATATAAAATACATCGCTACGCATATACCGACCACAATAAAAGAGTATGGGGGACTAAACTCCATACTCTAGGGAAAGGGTGGGGGATAAAAGTTAAGGAAAATGGCTAATCTAGGGAGCTTAAGCCAAAAAAATGAATATTATATTAATATTTCTTAAAGTATAAAGTATGGATAATTATTTTATCCCAAGTTCTAAAGTTAGGGACAAGTGGGCCAATGTAGCTCCCAACATGACAAGTGTCAAGTTGGGGATATGCGTACATATTGTTTGGAATTAGTTCATGTCTGATCATTATTTCCATCATTCAGTCATCCAATAAATCATCCATGAGAATTCACACACTCATAGAGCTATCTTTCGTACCTTAATGTCACTGTACTTGAACCTGTATCCATAACCATACTTGTTTGTGGAGCTGGTTATCTTGGGAGTTGGACTAAAGAAGTGGGTTTTCAGGCCCATGGGATATTGAAGAGGCGGGTTTTCAGGCCCCTGAGAAATTCCTCTCTGGGTGAGAGAATTGTTGGGAATTGATTTCTTGAAGGTGCTAAACTACAACTACAGGGCTCTAAGACTTCCTGTTCAACCTGTTGCTGAAGCCCGAAAAGGAAGTGGTGAAGCTGAAGTACCGTTGAGTAGAGAAGGGGCACACTTCCTAGGGTTGGACAAGCATGTGGGGAATGAGGGACTGTAGGCTGTTAGTTTGAGTGGGAACTTGTGACAAAGTCTTCTTGTTGTCTATGAGCCATTAGCCTATTTCAGAATCCCTTTACCCGGGTGGAGTTTAGTCAAGGCTCAGGGGTGACTCACTGCTGAGAGTCATGAGTAGTGTGGTATAAGGTTGGGAGGTTCGTGGAAGGTCTGGATGTAGTTGGTGATATTCTTACCAAGATAAGTGTCAACTGTGTGATAAATTTACATGCTGCATTATTATTTAAGTGTTCTTTTTATGGGTTTATCCTATGTATGTTTATAACTGTCTTTATATTTATGGGTATTTCCTGTATATGCTGCATGTATATGTTTACTATTATCTCAATTTGAATCCGTGTATTACAGAACGTATTTGTCTGTTTACGTTATATATATAAATTTCCGCAAGAGTTCTGTGTGTATATGTTTAATTGCATGTAGTTCAAAAAATTTATGTGGCATATCTCAGTTGGATGCTAGGTATGTTATAGTATGTTCTGCAGAGAGAACAAAAGCATTTTCTCGGGTATTGTGCCCCGATGTGGATGGTCGGGGACGCTACAATATGGTATCAGAGATTCAGTTTTCAATAGTGAGCTTGGATGGGCCAAGCAAGTTGATTTGAAGTGAAGTTTCATAAAGGATTTATTTTGAAGTGGCCAAATTTCAAGTTACATAGCTTCCATGGTAAAATTTAGAAGCAACGATACGAAATTGGGAAAAGCCCCAATTTTTGTTGTTAAATTCATGGGAAAATTGAGAAATTTGGCCAAGTGGTGAGATATTCCTAATTTAATATCCGTTCTAGCAAATTCAGACCTGGAATTGGTCAAATTTGAAGTTATAGTGAAGCCATGATAGTTGGAGTGAGTTTTATAATTAAAATTCTCAATTTGTGACTTGAGTTTGGGAAAAATCCGTTCCAGAAATGCCAAACCGCAACGATTTGTTGTTGCAAAGGTTGAACAGGTGTTATTAGGGTGAAATTGAATAAATTTCATAGTCGCTGAATGTCTATGGTAGAAATTGGGAAAAAGTTAAGCAAAATCCCTAATTTCTGCAGTGGGATTCACGAGGAATTGATGCACATAAAAATGAATGTGCGCAGGTGAGCGCACTAAAAATGCATGATGCGCAGTGAAAATCTTATGATATGTAAAAATTGGGCATCGTGCAGAAAAATGTTGGCGTGAGGGCGCGCACGCTAAATTTTGGCACCGCAGGGAAAGATGTTGGTGTGCGAGTGCGTGCGCTAAATTTTGGCATCGTGTAGAAAACATTGGTGTGCAGGTGCGCGCGCTAAATTTTGGCACCGCACGGAAAAATGTTGGTGTGCAGGTGTGGACGCTAAATTTAGCATTGCGCGGTGTGCACACACATAATAATGGTGTGCATGGTGTACGCATTATTGGAAGAGCGCAGAGGAGTTTGGTTGGTGCGCGCACAATGTGGGTATATATTATCGCACGACAATTTAGTCAATGGTGCGCACAGAGTATTAGTGAGCGATGGGGGAATAATAAACTTTGGCATGGTGCAATGCATAGAGTGAAATGCGCACGGAATATCAACGTGCAATACAAAAATTGTGTGCAATAGTTAATAGTGCAAGAACCAAAACTGTGCATGGTGGATATTGGCGTGAGACACAAAAGTAGTCTGCACCAGTTGTTCGCACGAAAAAGAAGTGATGCACAGTGGTTATAGGTGCACGGAGCATGATTTATATTGTGGTGTTGCTGCGCATGGTAAATATGGGTGTAAAATTCGAAAATTGTGCGTGCGAAGTCGTTTTAATGGTGAACAAACACAGAAAACCATCGATTTTCTGTGCCGTTTTATATCATTTGAACGTCATGTTTTTGCAACGCGTTTTTGAGGCCCTTAAGAGTGTTTTTAGCTACTCAAAAACCAAGAGAAAAAAGTGTTGTACCAAGGTACACTTTGTCTCTATAGTGCAAATAAAATATCTTCGAGAGATCTTTCTAATGGTGTAAACCGTTCGTCAAACAAAGCTTTTATGAGAAAGTTACAACACAAATAGTGGAGGGTAAATTTTAAGACTCATCTAACTTCAAAGAGCCATAACTTTCTGCTCCGGAATCAAATTGAGGCATAGGAGTAGTCAATAGAAAGATATTAAACTAGAGAAGACAGTCCCAGAGCTGAAGTAAATTTTTGGGCATGTTAAAACATATAATATGGAAAATAATATACCTGTAGCATTCCAGACCAAAAACACGAATAGGCCTAGAACTTCAGGAGGTTGTAACTAGCAGCCTGGAACCTAGAAAAAGGTGAAACTTGGATAGAGTGTCCATAATATGTATATGAGGAAACCCAATTGAGATCCTATGAAAATTCCAATGGAGTAGGTGCAAAAATGCATATTTATAGCACAGAGTTGCGCCAAGTTGAAGAATGAACAGAAAAATTAATGGTCAATTTTCAAATTACCATAACTTTTTTCTCAAGACTCGGAATTGAGCATGGGAGTAGTAGTTGGAAAGGTGTTAGATAGTGGAATATAAATATGCACCAAGGAAATTGATCTAAACATTCAATTTTCCAGGAAAGCAGAAGAAACAATTCTAATATATTATTGAACCAGAATGGTTCATATTTTCAGGAAATTGTTGAAACAATTAGCTTGACAAAGTTTTGTTGGCTGCAAATTTTGCAGAGTTAACAAAAACTAGATCATATCTGGATCAAAACAAATTTGAGAGGAATGGAAGAGGCACAGGGTAATTACAACTAGGAATATAAGATTAGAGGGATGGATGTCCATTTGGGCATTGAAGGAACAAACTCTAATGGACATGGAGAAGAAAGGGATGAAAACACGAATATGGTAGAGACCATTAAAAATTTGCAAAAGGATGTCCAAATCCATAAATATGATAATGAAAGGATTATGAGAGACAAGGAGAAACATGATGAATTCAACATGAATTTAATGTAGATCTTGAACATGATAGAAAATAAATTGGATAAGGAGAGTGGCTCAAGAAAATGAGGAAGTCACAAGTCTCCTGATGAGAAAAGAAGATCCATAAGTGTTAGCAGACATCACTGTCACTCCCCGAGGCATTCCAATAAGAAGGAAAATAGCATCTCAAGTCCATCCCCTGTCAAGAAGCATAAGATGTCTGGGGTGGATGAGCTACGAGGAGAAATGAACAAAATCAAACCTCCTACATTTGATGGTGAGCATAAGAAGGATGAAGATGAAGAGACATGGTTGTTGGGCATGAGAAAGTATTTTCAATTGCATAATTATTCTTCTCATGCAGAAGGTAGAATTGTCATCTATCAAATCAAGGGAAAGACATCCATGTGGTGGGACCAACTTGTGCAGGTGCAACACATTAAAGAGAAAAGTGTTACTTGGAGGGAATTCAAGAAGTATTTTGAGAAGAAATAGTTGACTAAGAGATACTATGACAAGAAAATGAAGGATTTCTTTGAACTCAATATTGGAAGTATGACCATAGATGAATATGAGATAAGGTTTTTAGAACTGCTAAAGTATGTCGCTTTCATCAAGTATGAGACAATTAAGATTTAGAGGTATTTGAGTGGACTGCCATCATTCATCAGTGAAAAAATATAGTATGATGATCCCAAGACATTGGAGGATACCATAAGGAGAGCTAAATGCCTATATGATTAGAAAAAATCAAGGCCAAATTTCCAAAAAGATTGGGAAGACAAAATGAAATTCAATATGGATCAGAGGAAGAAGGGAACTAAGCCACCATTCTTTAGAAATAACCCTTAGGGACAGCCAACTTCTAGAGAACCTAGAGCGATTGAGACAGGAGGTCAAAGGCCAAGGCAACCACCTATTCAATGTTGGGGTTGTAAAGGAGATCATATGTTCAGAGATTTTCCTCATAGAGGTGAAAAAGTGAGGATTGTCCATAATGTACAACAAGCTAAAACAATGGAGGACATGGGCATAAATGTACCAAGGATCTATGCAGCCCTGGACAACAAGCATGCAAAGTACCAGTCACATATGATTGAAGTGGAAGGTATGATCAACAACCAAACCATTGATATTTTAATTTATTCAGGAGATAGTCATAGTTATATAGATCCTAATATGGTGGAAAGTTTGCATTTTCCAAGAAGCAAGCATGAAAAATCTTGGTTGGTGCAGCTGGCTACCGGAGCCAAAATAAAAGTTAATGAGATGGTTAAGTCATGTCTTATGGACATGAATGGACTGAACACCAGGGAAGATTTGAAAATCTTGTTTTTAGGTTCCTATGACTATCTAATTGGGATGGATTGGTTGGATCAAAATCATGATATCCTAGACTATCATAACAAGGCATTTACTTGCTTGGATGAGGAAGGGAATCTAAAGAAAGTGCAGGGAATTCCCAGGGCAGTAACCATAAGAGAAATTTCAGCATTGTAGCTGAAGAAATATTACAGAAAAGGGTGTCAAATATTTGAAACTCATATGGAAGAGACACCTAAAGATAAGGTGCCAAAATTGGAAGATCATGCAGTCCTGAAAGATTTTGAAGATGTTTTCAAGGAGGTACCAGAACTACTCCCAAAGAGAGATACTGATTTATCTATAAATTTAATGCCTGGAACAACTCCAGTGTCAAAGCCTCCTTACAGAATGAGTACACCAGAGCTGAAGGAGTTGCAAATGCAGCTTGAAGAACTTATGAAGACGGGGTATATATGCCCAAGTGTGTCACCTTGGGGTGCCCCAGTCATGTTCGTGAAAACGAAATATGGGACATTAAGATTGTGTATTGATTTCATATAGCTGAATAAAGTGACTATAAAGAATAAGTATCCTTTTCCAAGGATTGACGATCTCTTTGATCAATTGAAGGATGCAAAGATATTTTCAAGGATAGATATCAGATCAGGATACCATCGGGTAAGGATTAAAGAGGAAGAAATCAACAAGACTACCTCCAAGACAAGGTATGGTCATTATGAGTTCACAGTGGTGCCATTTGGGTTTTCAAATGCACTAGTTGTTTTCATGTGCTTTATGAATGGTGTTTTCCGAGAATATTTAAACAAGTTTGTCATTGTCTTTCTAGATGAAATTATTATATATTCTAAGTTAGAAGAAGATCATGAGAATCATTTGAGAATGGTGTTGCAAGTATTAAGGGAGCATCAATTGTATTCCAACTTGAGCAAGTGTTCATTTTATCAGAAGCAAATTCATTATTTGGGACATATCATTTCATAGGGTGGGATAGTAGTGGATTCCGAGAAGATAGAAGCCATTAGAGAATGGTTAGTGCCAAAGAATGTGATAGATTTTAGATCATTCATGGGCCTTGCAGGCTACTATAGGATATTTATTGAAGGATTCTCAAAGATTGCACACCCAATCACTTCCTTACAAAAGAAGGGTGTGAAGTTTTAGTGGACATTGGATTGTGAAAATAGTTTCCAACACTTGAAACAATTATTAACAAGTGATTCAATACTAAGGATTGGAGACCCAAATGAAGAGTTCATTGTATGCATAGATGCATGTAAAGAAGGACTTGGTGGAGTCCTCAGTCAAAATGGGTTTGTTATATGTTATGAGTCAAGGAAGTTGAAAGAGCGTGAAAGACACTATGCCACTCATGATTTGGAGTTGGAATCCATAGTGCATGCCTTGAGGAAATGGAGACACTACCTCATGGGGAAAATTTTTGAGATAAGAACAGACCATAATGGTCTGAAATATTTATTTGATCAGCCAACTCTAAATTCTAGGGAAAGCAAATTGTTAAAATTTCTAAGTGAATATGACTTTGATATAAAGCATATCAAGGGGAAAGAGAACAAAGTGGATAATGCACTCAACATAAGAGTGCATGAAATGCATGCTACATCCATTAGCATGTACCAATCAGATTTGAAACATAAAATTATAGAGGCTGCAAATTTAGATTTGCAATACAAGGAATTAATGACAAAATTACATGAAGGTAAATTGCAGCAGAAAATTGAATAATACAAGCTAGATAATGATGAAATTCTCATGTACAGGGGAAGAATTTATGTACCAAATTCCCAACAGGAATTGAAAAATATGATATTGAGAGAAATGCAAAATGTACCTTATGCTAGGCACCCAGGATATCCGAAAACTATTACAACTGTAAAGAGCCAATATTATTAGCCAGACATGAAGAAAGAGGTTGTTGATTTTATTGCCAAATGTTTGGAATGTCAAAAGGTAAAGGTTGAACATAGACACCCAACTGGTTTTCTACAACCATTACTCATTCCTGAGTGGAAACAAGAAGTTGTAACCATGGATTTCATCACCAAACTTCCTAGAAAAATAAAGCAACATGATTTTATCATGGTAGTGGTGGATAAGCTTACTAAAGCTGCCCATTTTATTCCAGTTAAGCTCACTCACACAGAAACCAACATTGATGATGTTTATATGAGGGAAATTGCTATATTACATGGCATACCCAAGACAATTGTGTCTGACAAAGTTTTAAAATTTACCTCAAAATTTTGGAAGAAATTGTTTAATGGATTTGGAACAAATTTAAATTTTAGTACAACTTATCATCCAGAATCAGATGGACAAACAGAGAGGTTGAATCAAGTGATTGAAGATATCTTGAGGATGTATGTGATGGATAAACCATCAAAATGGTAAGAATACCTACACTTGGTAGAGTTTGCTTATAACAATGGGTACTAAACATCTCTAAAGATGATCCCATTTGAGGCACTTTATGGAAGAAAGTGCAACACACCAGTAAGTTGGGATAACCTAGTAGATAGAGTAGTGGTTGGTCTAGATTTTCTCAGGAAAATGGAGGAGCAAATGATAAAAATAAATAAAAATTTAAAGGCTTCCCAAGACAAGAAGAAAAGCTATGCTGATAAGGGCAAGATACCATGTATTTTTGAAAGTGAAAGCCAACAGAAGTTCCCTGAAGTTGGGAAATTGTTCAAAGATGGAAGCTTGCTAATGTGGGACATTTGAAATCTTAGAGAGGATTGGTCTAGTGGATTCTATGGTTGCATTTCCTGCATCTATGTATTCTCATAATGTATTCCATGTATCATTTCTCAAGAAATATATACCTAATGCTAATCATGTTATTGATTGGAATGTGATCCAGGTGGAGCAATAAGGTGCTTTCCAGTGCATCCGGTACACATTCTGGATCGGAAAATCAAACAGCTCTGGAATCAATGCATAGGGCTTGTAAAGGTCCAATGGACCTGGTATGGTCCTGAGGATGTTACTTGGGAGCATGAGGATGCAATGTGGGTAGAATACCCGCATATTTTTGAGGATTTTTGAATCTATTTTGTGTATGAGTACATAATGCACCGAGGATAGTGCATAAATAAGGGGAGGGGATTGCAATATCCTTAGGCCGAACCCAATTGTAATGTAAATGAAAATGTACTTAAGTTGGCGAGTTGTTTGATAAAAAAATTTGTATGCACCTCTCATGTCATAGTATGCGTATGTACTGTGTAGTAAAATGAGGAAGTGTGCACATTCTAGGATACCGCGTGCAACAACTTAAGTGCGTGCGATTTTGAGGCCCAAGAGCCTTTGTGTATATGGTGTGTTTTATAGGCTGGTGAGCCAGTTTTGTGATTATTAGGCCAGAGAGCCTAGATGTTAAAGGCCAATGCACCTACTTTTGTATATGTCTAAGCATTAATATAAAATACTCACTGCGTGCAAACCAACCATGATAAAAGAGTATGGGGGCCTAAAATCCACTAGTTAGGGAAAGGGTGGGGGCTAAAAGTTAAGGAAAATGGCTAAGCTAGGGAACTTAATCCAAAAAAAAAGAATATTATATTAATATTTCTTAAAGTATAAAGTATGGATAATTATTTTATCCTAAGTTCTAAAGTTGGGAACAAGTGGGCCAATGTAGCTCCCAACTAAAAACTCTTCCTTGCAAAGTATTGTTGACTTCAACCTCTGATTCACTCATATGTTATCTTCTTCTTCCTTCTATTATTTCTTCTTCTACTCCTATCCCACATTTTCTTCGCTTATTTCTTCTTGATTACAAATGCACAAGGGGGGTGGTTCAAAGAGGGTGTTCCTCCATATTCTCTCATTATCATCTATGAGGAATCCCAAAGAGCTTCCTAGTTGTAGTTGTACAAGCCCATTCATAATATCTAAAGTCTCTTCCCCTTCTCGGAGGGGTACTTTTCCATATTCTCTCATGTTATCACCACTAATATTCATCATTTATATCCAAATGCCCTTGATCTCATCCCCCGTCATTATTAAGGAATTTCTACATGTCCATGCTATGAAATGCCTAATAATGGTGCTCATGTATTTTCAACTAGAGGTAAAATATCCCCTACAAATGTCATATGTTGTGGTTTTAATCATTTTTCATTCTTATTGAGCAAGAAAAGTCTCATTTAGGTACTAATTTGAACTTGTGTTTCATTCCCTAGCCATTGTTAGGGCCAAAATATCATTACATGGTGCACACACCTCCTAACAAAAATCATATTCCTAGTGGGAAACAAAATATCCCCTACAATGGTCATGCTTAGTGGTTTGAGGCATTATACACAAATTTTGAACCCAATAAGCCTCATTTAGGTCCTAATTCCCTTGATTTCATCCCCCAAGAAATGGAATAGACTTAATGCATGTCTATGGTGCATGATACTTCTTAATGATGCTCATATTTACACTAAAAGATGAAATATCTCCTACAAATGTTATGAATGGTGGTTGGATGCCTCATTCATGTGAATTAATCATGAAATGACTCATTCAAGTCCTAATTCAATTGTTTTAATCCCTTGACCATTATGAAGATTCAAATGCCAATATTTGGTGTGAAATACCTCCTAACCACACTCATAGTGTTAGTGGAGTTCAAAGACCCACTAAATTATAGGTTATGATTGGTGGTTGGGGCCCTCTTCGATGGCCATAAAGCCTAAGAATAATCATTCAAGGATCAATTCCCTCAATTTGATCCCACAACCAAAATAAAGGCCTTAATACCTCTCTATGGTGTATAATACCACCTAATGGTCCTCATGCATTTTTAGTCCAAGGTAAAATATCCCCTATAGATGTTAGGTTTTTTGGTATGAGGAAGTTTTCATAATCATCAAGGCCCTGAGTCCCATATATGATACATATCATCTCCTAAAAATGGTCATATTCTTAGTGTGAGGCCAAATATCCTCTATAGTCACTGATTTTGGTGGTTTTAGGCCTCATCCATGACCATCAAACTCAATGATCCGGATTATTTTCGGCACGAAATGAGAGCGGAGATATAATAAGGAAATGCACAGAGATATCGCATATATCCAGTAATATAATAGAAATATATTAGAGATGCAACCATAAACACAGAGATACAGTAATACATGATTTCTATTAATGAAAGAAATGTACAGAGACTGTAAAAATACAGAGTGAAAGACTCGCTAGAATGGTGGCAGC
>ML780673.1:279288-296788 GCA_009831015.1 Picea engelmannii
CCATACAATATATACAATGTTTTTAGGTATTCCGTAGATACCAAAACCCTAATCCCTTAATCCGGGATTAATTTACAAATCAACTAAAAATAGCAAAATCCGCTAAAAATAGCAAAAACCGACCAAAATAAAATAAAATTGGGGCATTGCCCCAAACCCCATCGGCCCCAGGCTACCGCCCGGTGCCGAATGCTGTGCGTACTTGGGGCGCTGCCCCGAACACTGTGCATAACCAGGGGGGGGCATACCTGCCCCCCCCTGGGACCCCCCTAGGAATCGCCCGACGCAACAACAAAGCTCTAGGTGTAGGGATCGTCAGACGCAGTTGTCGTATCTGACACACCCCCACACACACACATGCAAAGAATATAACACATACCCAACACTCTTGAGCATGATTGAAGATCTATTCTGAGGAAGAGAGCGAGAGGAGGATCTCATGGACGCATCAAAGTTTCGGCAATGTCAGAGATCTTGATGGCAAAAGTCTCGGATTCACAGAAAACCCTATTTTCTAATGCCCACGTGGGTTTTCTGTGTATAGGGTGTGTGTACATGCGGGATGATTATGTATAGGGTGAGTGTACATGCGGGATGACTGTGTATAGGGAGCATGGACTGAATAACCTCATGGAGATTTGTGTTTGAGTTGGTGCCAAGCTCTTGGATGATGAGGCAGGTTCCAGATATGCATTCTATGGCCTCAGATCTATCACTAAGACACTGGTATGGTTATATTATTGTCTTGTTAGATGATATTGTTTGATATGTTGTGAATGCTTAGGGAATTCTTGGTATGGATTCTATGATGTGGCTCAACATGGTTGATTTGGTGGATGGAGTGAGAAACATTCTTGTGATTCAGTAGTGACATGATTGCTATGGTATACTAATTATTTATACATGATTGAGATAGCACTCATATTGATTTATTATGGAGCATGAGCAATCTATTGGAGAGCTTGGAAGTGTTGTGACTGGTTGTGGGTCAGTTTGGACAGTGGAAGACAAAAGATAAATTGATTGTAGGTTGCAGAGAATCTGAGCATGTGAAGCGAAGAAAAACCCTAGTTTCTCAGAAGCATACACTTGTTTCATTATACACTACCCGCATTCACACGCGGGCTGTAGTGAGCCAGGGAGCGTACACACGCAGGCTGCACTACTAACAGGTCGTGTACCTGTTGACAGATTGATATCTGTTGCGGATTTTTGCCTCATCTCATTTGGTGCTGAGAATGTAAGCTGAGTCTTGCATATAGAGTTGGTGCTCCTGTAGAGTTGTACTCTATTCAGTTGTTGCTGATAAACCCCAAGGATTGTAGTCCGTAATAAAAAAGAAAATTGTACATACATCTTGTGTTCTTTGTGTCCATTATGATGATGACTTGTTGAGGATATATTGCTGATATATGTTGTTGATATATGCCTACATCTAACTGGTTATAAATGATAGCAATGGGTAATGAATAAATGTTGAATGCTAATTGATGACTTTTTGTGAAAGAGGGAAGTTTTGGGAAAAAGAGCCCCACACTCATTCACCCCCCCTCTAAGTGTGGTAGGTGTGTCCAACAATAAATTCTTTTGATTATGCTTTCTAAGGTATGTTATTTACAGGTCATCTCACCATTTTCGCAATAAATAATTTTCTAGAATGCTTCACACTGTGAAATTGGGAGGATGTTGAGGAAACATATAAAGTAGCTCTGATAAAAATTTCATCTTGTGGGTCATTGTATTTTTGGAGTTACACTTCCTGGAAAATAGGGTTTGTGGCTAGTCCTGAAACTAGTCTAAAAAAGGTGTTTAGGGTAAAAACGTCATAACTTCTTCATAATAGATCCAAGTTCCGTAAGACCAAATTTATTAGTTAGAGTATAGTCTATAGTATTTTTTGTACAAATTTTCAGATCCATACAACAAATATTCCGTGTGGGGCACGCTATACAATTTCTCTCTATATAATAAGACAAAATTTAATAAGGTATGCCATTGGATCCTTTTCTGAGAGGATCCAAGTAGTGAAACCTAGAGGAATTGTATAAAAGACACTGAAGAACATTGTGTACTATTTTTAGATATTTATTCATTACAGGTACATAGTTATGATTATTGCAAGTTAGGGTTGTTGACTAATCCAAAATTAGTCATGTGAGACTAAAGTAAAGTTTGATGAAAATTCTAGTCTCTTGTTGTTAAAGTTAAGGAAGGTTTCCAGGTATATGATCATATACACTAGGTATATTATAGAGTTACAAATCAGATTTGGATGTGAAATTGATGAGGGATTTTGGTTGAGGTACATGTTGGGTACATGGTTGAGACAAGTAGTTGATGAGTTGGCACATACATGAAGTGTATAGTTGATGATGTTGGTACATATTGACGAGTCCTAGAGAATTAGGGAGTTGGATATTCCCTTAGGTTGTAGCTTGAGAAACTAGGGGGTTGGATCCTCCTTCTAGTTGCAACTAGAAAAAAAGGAATTCGGTGCTTCCAATGAATGTAATTCTTAAAGACATATAAGAAAAATCATTCCGTGGTTTTCTCATGCTTTGGGGTTCCACGTAAAAACACTGGTGTACTGTGTATGTGTATGATTTATCATTTGTTCATTGTTTATTTACTCTACAATTATTGGATGATAATGATACATTGATATAATACTTGCATTATATGGTTAAAAAAGATTAAAATTCTCTATTATTGATTCACCCCCCCTCTCAGTAATCCAACAATTGGTATCAGAGAAAGTTCCTTCAAGAAATAGCTTAACCACTGGAAGGAGATCATGGATTATTCTGAGAATGGAGTACCACTGTTCAATGGTCAGAATGTTTTAAAGTATGAAATTTGGAGTGGAAGGATGAGAGTGTTTTTATAGTCATAGAGGTATTATATATTTGTCTATTAGTCGTTACAGGATATGATAGTTCAAAAAAGGAAAAGACTGTAGCCGAGAAGGAATTGAAGAAGAATAAAAAAATAACAATGGATTTCATCTAGGAAGGATTACCTAATCTGGTAAGAGAAAAGGTTGGTAAATGTTCATTAGCCAAAGAACTTTGGGATAAGTTACATGATACATATTCTTCACCCATCGCAGATTCAAAAAATCCCAAATAATATGTAGGTACAGATTAAGAAGAAATATGTTCACCATGTCAAACATATTTAGAAGATGAATAGTACATAATCACCAGAGGTATGCTTTTTTATTTAATTATGAAAAACACGGACATGTTGAAATATAATGCAATGAAGGAAATGAGACAAAAAAACTAATTGAAAAGGAAGACAATTATGAAGCAGAATTGATTAGTGCTTTAGATGAAATAAGAGAAGAAAGAAAGTCACTCAAGAAAGAATTGATGAAACAAAAGGAAAGTGTTCACATTTTTTAAGAATCCCAATAGGTCATCGAGAACTTAAGAACTCATCTAGAAGAAGCCAGAAAGGTCGAAGAAAATCTTGAATATCAAAAGTAGTATTTGGAAGCCAACATAGCAGCATATAAGGAAGAAGCAGAAAAGAGAGAGAAGATATTGACAGATCATCTTAAGGAAATAACTAACAATCTAAACCAACTTGAGGTAGAGTTTGGTCAAGAAGAGAAAGGACTTGAAGAAGAAATAATCAAATTAAAAATTCACCTTGAAGAAGCGAAAAGAACATAATAAGTCATGAATTCTCAGACAATGAATAAAGAAGAAGAGGTTGAGAAGCTTGATGAAGAAGATTGCAAGGATTATGAAATAAATGTTCAAGCAAGAAGTGAATATGTCGCCCCATGTAAAATTGAATGTGTTAGCACTAGGAATCACCTTCGGATTGCATGGAAGGCAAGCCCAGTACCCATCAGGTTATATGTGAATGTAAGAGTGTTTTAAAGGGTCAAATGGAAAAATGACTCAAAATGATAATGTTCCAACTCAGAAAACAGGGTTAGCATGCACCAACAATCAAGGTCTTGGATAACTTCAATCAATAATTTGGGAGTAAGTATGAATAGAGGTAAGACTTGAATGAGAGGAATGTAGGGGCTATTGTAAACATAAGGTCTACAAAATCCTAAGGAAGAAAGTTTCTTAACACAAGATATTCTTGAACTCAGAAACTAAGGAATCTAAATAAACATCATGATAATATAATTATCAAACATCCACCATAACATCACCACAATCATCCATGTGAATCATTCAAAGAATGAACATTTAGCATCAGAAGAAAATAAGTTTAAAGAGAAGTTGATTTCTATTAGCCAAAATGTCTTAAGTCCAATACATAGCTAGATCACAGTTACTTCATCAAAATATTACAGTCTAAGGGAGCCTTGCTCAACCATACGAACCTACTAAATGCATTCGATCTATATATTTATAACAAAAGAGAGGCAACAAATGGAGGTACGAGATGGCCTCTTTCCCTTAAAAATTTCTAAGAATTTATTTCATCTAACAACTTGATTAACAACCTATGCCATAAAATAGGAAAATGTTGGTGACTAATCCAACCAATCTTCAAGATGACTTGATTCCCTCTTGCTGCACAAATCCTTGTTTGCAATGTGTCTTTCAAAATCATGTGGTTGTCCTCATGATGCTAGCTATTGTTTCTACAATCTTGTCCATCATCAGCTATCCAAAAAGTTGTTAGCTTGGGCCTCCTGAATCCTTGGTGTATGTTGGTAGCTTCTTTAGGTAGCAATCTGAGTAACGTACTTCACAACTGGACAAGTAGAAAAGGTAGCCCATTTAGGTAGCTCCACTGTGTTGCGTATGTGTGCAAATTTGTTTTCTTTGCTAGATATTGGGTAGTGAATTTAGGTAGCCCCACTATGCTACGTCTGTGTGAAGACTTTGTTCTCTGCCAGATATTAGGTAGTGACTTTCGGTAGCACCACTTATGCTACATCTGTGTGCATACTTTGTTCTCTGCTAGACATTAGGTAGCTAATTTTGGTAGCTCTACTTATGTTGTGTCTATGTGCAGGTTTAGGGAACTATCCAAAAAAAGTAGCGCCTCAAATCTTGAACATGTGCAGAGCAAGTAGTGGCCTCGCATAATGTCAAACCCATTATACTTAGGTGACTTGGAAGTACTGTAGGTAGTGCATTTTACCACTGAGGGAGTTAGGACTTTGCAAAATCCTAAAAATCTAATAATTAAACTCTTATAAGCCTGTATAGGTGGCAGAGGTAATATTTGAATAACAGTTTACCCTCTCAAAAAGGAAACGTCCTAAAAAATGGGGCTCACCTCTCATCAACTATTTTGTTACCTTGACACTTAACCTCACACTCTTTCTTGTAGAAGGAGGATCTTCATCTGGCACAACAGATTTTTTCTTGTTAGCAGTGATAGGCTTCTTCTTTTTAGAAATGATAGACTTCTTGACTAGGGTTGTGCTCTCCTTGACTATTGATGTCTCTTTCTCAATAATAGCTTCAACCAATACCTACAAGTTTCTCTGAGCTACCTCATCTCAAAAATGTTGCAACTCTACCTTTAGTTTCCTGTTCTGGGATTGAAAAACTCTATTCTGCCTATAAAGGTTTTGGAGCTGCCTATGAAGAGGTTGGGCCTTTCTTGTTGCAAACCTTTCCAAGTCAAGGGTATGGTTATATCCATTCATGAGATTTTTCATTTTCACCCAGTCAAACATGGCCTCTGTTTTCAACTGAGCCACCTCTTTTCTTGCATCCCTAAGTTGCCTGATTAATCTTTTGAATGTCTGACTGTTAGGTGGAGCAGTGGCATGTACAGTCTCAATAGGTTTTTTATCGGTCTCCTATTCCACCTGCATAGGAATTGCCTTGTCTACTTCATCAGGATTCTTTGTGGCTTTTCTTTTATCTTTCTTCTTTTGCACAGGGGTTTCCTCTTTTCTTTCCACATGAACTCCAATGCCTTTACCCTTATTCTTTTGTACAGGGATTTCTGGTAGATACTATTCTTCAACAACTTCCCTAGGAATTGATGATCTTGTGAAAGGTCTTCTGCCCTTGGTATTGACTACTGTAGGAGAGGAGGGGAAGTGTAGCTTCTTCCCTTTCTTGGATGTAGTTTTGGTAGAAGAAGGAAAATCTTCTAATATTGGTGGACAAGGTGGTAAAAAATATCTTTGTGGGGAAGGAAAAGCTTCCTCTTCAGCTCCTGTGACCTGCTTATTGACCTCTGAAACTTGAACATGGAATCTTCCCTTTCTCTTCCTACTGGTCCCTTCTTTAAAAACACTGGTGGTTGATAAAGGAATTTCATTCTGTGATTGAGGAGTAGATTCTAGATCCAACTTGATGTGAGAAGTAACAAAAAAATTCTCCCATGAAATCTCTTTCTTACCCAATTCCTCAGAGACTAGCATTCTGATCAATTCAGAGTGGAAAATGATAGAATCCACATCCTTAGACTTGGATTGAATCCCGTATGACATCTTACCTATGCTCCTTAACAAATAATAGGGGATATTCATTTTAACTTTACCAGTAAAATGAAGCAAAAGCCTTATATGGTACTGGTACAATGTGTTAAATCTCCCTTCACATGTAAAATATCTTTGGATGATCTTCAAGATCCTGTCAAACTGTTCAATCAACTGACTCCTTGGCACACCTTTAGACAAATCACTGGCTTGATGTTCAGGTTTAAAGAGATCTTTGGCATAGGCTGAACTCAAAGCCATGGCTTTGAACCACTTTTTACCTGTAATAGGGATTCCTGTTGCAGCTGAGATAGAGGCTTTAGTCACCTCAAATTCCAAATCCCCAACCTTGGTTCTCTTGCCATCAAAGTGTAATGAAAATTGTCTTGTCACCTCTGGATGGCCTCTTTGCATATTCTGGCAGAAAGAGAGGCATCCCACTCTTTGAAAGGCCTCTCTTTCCATGGGCTCTGTATAAAAAAGATGCATATCCATAGGTTCTGTCCTAACCACCTTTCCCCCTTTGTGTGTCTTCTTCGATTGAGGAGTCTCCATGGCTTAGAATGAGATCTTCTTAAGGCTTATGGGGTAGTAATAACCAGGAAGACTTAAAATCAGGCTTCAAATGTACAAGGCTGACCTTTTTAAAACTAACTGGTGCTAGTAAGCCAATTTTTGACTGTGAGAATCCCACCCTTAGATTTGTACATGTATTGGGAGTTTGGACAGTGAGGGGTTAATCTGTAATTGGCCCTTTATAGCTGGGTAAAAATGCTTAACTCAAAAAATGAAATGAAGCAGGGGAGACATAGAGGGGTTAAGCAATGCCTCTAGGTAGCACAACGTGTATTCAAAAGATAGACTGTTTATATGCTTGCAACCTTAGTAGCTATGGTGAGAAGATGTAGTCAGAATTTGATACAAGCAAATGAAGCTCACAAGTTTGAAAAGGGAGGAGACAAGGATATGATTCAAAGATGATTCCCTTACACTATGCAAGCCCGATAAACTAAACTCTGAGTGCTAATTCTTTGTGAAAACTAATGTGCAGAGGAGGAAACACAAAATACCTGTGGAGTAGACACCTATTTGAAGCTTCAACAAAATATTAGGATGAATTCACAAACTTTTCGGCCCTCGAATCTATCTTGGCATCAAATTTGGTCGCACTGCTGTCACCTTGTCAGAACTATGAGTTTGAGCAGCACAACATTCTTGAATTTTCAAATCATAAACCGTTATCAGGGATTGTAAATAGAATATCTTGGAGGTATCTTTAACCAACTCTTGGCACTGAAAACAAGGAACATGACATCAATCGTGGTAATCATAACTCACGGTGGAAATCATGATGAACGGGAAAGGCACTACGAAACCACTTGATGCGTGGGTAGTGCTCCAATTTAAAAAATGATTGGACGGGCAAGAAAGGACAACAAGGCATACCCATGAAGTCATGAGTGAGGAGAATGGTGTGTCACATCAATCTATTCATGGGAGGAGAGGGATTGATCCTTGTGACAAATCATGAAGGGGTCCAAAATTTAAGTCCTAAACTAAAAAGGTTCTAAGTCCAAAAATCGATTTGAGGATCAAACTAGAGCTATGAATCAAAACATTGTTTATCTAAGGGTACCTAACAAACATAAAATTTAGAAGGATGAAACTTAAAAAATTAAAATCTAAGGCTTAAAAAGGATGAAAACAAACTAAAAACCCAAGGCAATTTAGTGTGATAACAGAATGTTACAAATGTCATAAATATGGACACATAGCTAGTGATTGTAGAAGCATGATCGATACTTCCATGAAAGAGAACATTGACATCAGATATAAGAAAGTATGGATAAGAAAACACAAAGAACAGGTGAACAAAGACCAGGTCCCAGAGATCACAAGATTGGAAATAAAACGAGAAGAAGAAAATTCTACAGAGAAATACGTCAGATACAAAAATGTTTGGAAAATAACTAAAAGAAAAGAAGGACAGGTAAATACAGAATAGGTTCAATAGATTGTACTTTCAGGAATTGTAGTGAAAGATGAATCCAAAGACAAAAAGAAAGAATTTAGAGCTTAGAGAGATGATGAATCTACCAATGAAGATGATGATGAATACACATCAGAGCAGGAATTGTTTTGAGCCATCCGGCTTAGAGACTCCCAGGTAATATGAATATTAGACAGGGGGACTCTATGCGATAGTTGTGATAGACCAAGGAACCATACTTCAAGCAGATTGCAGAGTTTGAGTAGACAGATCCAGAGTGGTTAGTTAGCAGAAGTACAGTTTGATAAATTAATTAGTTGTAGTAGTGAAGACCTTATGATAGTATAATGATAAATGGGTCAACATTATGGACAGTTGTGTAGTAGAGTCTTGGATAGTATGGGCACCGATGGATTCATAAGAACAATTAGCAGGTTTGGACATATATATGATAGTGGATGACATCATCAATACATAGATTGGTTCAAAGAGTGGTTGAGAGACAAAGGAACATTATCATAATGGATGATAATTACACATGAAATGGATCGAACAATGCTAATGGATTCCAAATTGACTGATATTTTTGGACACATGCAGTGCATACAATAGTTCACATTCAAAACATGGTAATGATCAGAAAATGAAGTGCATACATCAACCTCTACATCAAGGATATGCAGAATGAATTTGAAATATCATTACTCGCAGAACTATCCTTCTTTCTAGATCGTCATATACGTCAAAGAAACGGAGGAATTTTTATTTCTAAAACTAAATATATCAGAGAAATGCTAAAGAGGTTTAGAATAGAATATTGCAAACCAGCTACCACTCCTATGTAAACTAGTTGCAAGTTGAGAAAATATGATGATTCAAAGTCTAAAGACCAAAGGCAATACCGGTCAGTGATTGGTAGCTTACTATATGTGACAACATCTAGACCAGATGTAAAAATGTAGGCAGTTGAACAGGGGGCACAATTTCAAGGAACACCAAAGGAATCACATGTCTTAGTAGTAAAGAGGATTTCCAGATATCTCAAAGGAACAAAATATTTTGTTTTATGGTATCCAAAATGAAATGATCTATCACTTATTGCCTACACATATGCAGATTGGGTAGGTTGCGTTGATGACCGACGAAGCACCAGTGGATCAGTGTTCTACTTGGGTGAGTGTTTAGTATCATGGCTAAGAAAGAAACAATCATCAATATCTTTATCTATATCTGAAGCAGAGTATATTGTAGCAACATGATTTTGTACATAGTTTCATGGATGAAAACAACTCTGACATATATACAGGTTGAGTATGATGATCTCATTCCAATATATTGTGATAATACAAGCACCATCAGTATCTCAAAGAACCCGATGATGCACTCTGAGACGAAGCACATTCCAATCAAGTATCAATTTCTACTGGAATAGGTTGCAAAGAAGAACATCAGAGTTGAATACGGGGGCAAAAAAGAACAAGTGGCAGACATCTTTACAAAATCGCTTCCATGGGAAGCCTTTGAGTATCTTAACCAGAGACTCATAGTAATTTCTACTCCAAAATGAATTATTTTGAATGCTTATATCATATGTCTTAGATTTACATGAGGAAGCACCATAAAGAGGAAATTTTAGGTTGCGAGATCAGTTTCAGGAAGAGTTCATTTAGGGGGAGCAACCCTGGATGGAAAGATACCTTTTCCATTGATGACAAAGGGGGAGAGATTTATCAAATGCAAAGGTAAATGCTTGGAGAAAGAGCACATAGGCATGGTTCCAGGGGGAGTGATAGTCACAGGGGGAGCATGAGTGATATGAATTCAGTATTGCATCGGAGTGTTTCCATCAATGCCAAAGGGGGAGATTGTTGATTAATTGGGTTGGTTGTCATTGATGTCAACCCTTGAAGAAAGCCCGGTAGAAAATTCTGGTAGCACAAAGGTTTGGGTAATGGATATAAGTTTGTTTGATAGATAATGGTATAAGTTTTGATATATTTGCAGTAAATACTATTCTATATGGATATTACATGCCATTCCATTTCCAGTGGTATGTGGAATGTCACATTACTCCTCATGGTTAGAGAGTTATGGCCATGTGAAGTTGGAGAACCCTCATGAGTCATCTAGAAGCTCCAAAAGGTCAAAGTAGTCAAAGTGGTTGCAAAGAAGAAATTATTTAAATAATAAAGTGAAGTGATGAGTGTACTATAAGTCAAAATGGATACAAACTAAATTATTTAAATAACAAAGTTAATGGATAAATTACTAAGTGGACAAGTGGTTAGAAGTGGGTTAGCCCTAAAATAAGGAAAGTGGGTTAAGATGGTTAGAAGGAAATTTAAATAATTAAGTGAAGTGATGAGTGCACTATAAGTCAAAGTGGATACAAAATAAATTAAATATATAATAAAGTTAATGGATAAATTACTAAGTGGACAAGTGGTTATAAGTGGGTTAGCCCTAAAATAAGGAAGTGGGTTAAGCTGTTTAGAAGGCAACCCCTTGAGGAAGCTACATGAAAGTATAAATAAGAGGCACGGTTCTCTCATTTTTAATCGTACTTGAGAATATTGAATATATAAAAGTGACTGAGGTAACCAAAGGATATCTAAGCTGAATTTCAGATGGAAGATGAAGTAGAGAAGGCCGATATTCAAGGGAGGATAAATTCTTTTGATGATGCTTTATAAGGTATGTTATTTACAGGTCGTCTCACCATTTTCGCAATAATGTTTTTTCTATAATGATTCAAACCATGAAATTGGGAGGTCGTTGAGGAAACACATCCAATTATCTGTGATAAACATTTCATCTTGTGGGTCATTGCATTTTTGGAGTTACACTCAGTGGAAAATAGAGTTTGTGTTTAGTCCTGAAACTAGTCTAAAAAATGTGTTTCAAGTAAAAACGTAATAACTTCTTCATACCAGATCCAAATTTAGTACAAAAAAATGTATTAGTTAGAGTAAAGTCTGTAGTATTATGTGTACAATTTTTATATCCATACAACAAATATTCCATGCAGGGCACGCTATACAAGTTTTCTCTCTAGAATAAGCCAGAATTCAATAAGGTATGCCATTTTTTCTATAACTCCTTTTTTGAGACGATCCAAGTAGTGAAACCTAGAGGAATTGCATAAAAGAGACTGAAGAACATTGTGTACTATTTTTAGATCTTTATTCATTACAGGTACATAGTTATTATTATTGCAAGTTAGGGTTGTTGACTAATCCAAAATTAGTCGTGTGAGACTAAATTAAAGTTTGATGAAAATGATAGTATCTTGTTGTTGAAGTTAAGGAAGGTTTGAAGGTATGTGATCATATACACCAGGTCTATTACAAATTTACAAATCATATTTGGATAATGAAATTGATGAGGGATTTTAGTTGAGGTACATGTTGGGTACATGGTTGAGACAAGTAGTTGATGAGTTGGCATATACATGAGGTGTATAGTTCGATGATGTTGGTACATATTGATGAGTCATAGTTTATGTGTATTTGATGCATGATTGGTACATATTTAGTGCATGTTTGATGCACTCATTGATGGTACAGGTTGGCGCATGGTTGATGCACTTGTTTATGGTACAAGTTGGTTACAGGTTTGGACAGGTTATTGTGATAGGTTATTTGTACAGGTTTGATGGATGGTTGATGCATTTGTTTATGGTATAGGTTCAGGTACAAGTTGATGTATGGTACATATTGGCACAGGTTATTGGTACAGGTTGTTACAAGTTGATTACAGGTTGATTGGTACAGGTTTACAATAGTATATCTCACAGCGATAGTGTGACAGTGGTTCCATCATTCTACTTCTACGTCGGGGTGGTTAGACGGGGAAAGGAAAGGTGGTTGTAGCCACCATCCAGTTGTATCTAGAGAACATAATGGGTTGTAGCCTCCTTCTGGTTTGATCCATAGAATTGGGGATTTGGAGCTTCCCTCAGGTTGTAGCCTAAGAAGCTAGGGGGTTGTAGCCTCCTTCTAGTTGTAGACAAAGAATTGGGGAGTTGAAGCTTCCCTCAAGTTGTATACTGAGAAACTAGGAGGTTGGAGCCTCCTTTTAGTTGTATATGGAAAACAAAGGAAGTTGGTGTTTCCAATGAATGTAATTCTTAAATACATATAAGAGAAAACATTTTGTGGTTTTCTGCCGCTTTGGTTTTCCACGTAAAAACATTGGTGTATTGTGTATGTGTATGATTGCCCATTTGTTCATTGTTTATTTACTCTGCAATTATTATATGATAATGCTACATTGATATAACACTTGCATTATATGGTTAAAAAGGATTACATTTCTCTATTATTGATTCAGCCCCCCTCTCAGTAATCCAACAATTAGTTTCTATTTTTGAAAATTTCATGATCATGAAGGATTGTGGGTTTTAATGTCAAACATAATGCATATACATGATGGAACACACATATTCCTTAATACTAATCATGTCCCAACACCAAGTAATAAAAACACATTATCTTGTGGATACATATTCCTTAAGCCTAATCATGACCCAACACCAAGTAATAAAAACACATTATGTTATGGATAATGTAAATTTTGTAAATCTATGTGTTGATAGGTCTAAATTCACCTGAAAACAGTAAGGAGTTACCCTCGGTGAGAAGTAACAATTAGACCTCTCACTTTTGGAATAGGGAACCCATCTAGATTCTGGATCGACATCCATTGTTGGTTTGGTTCTATCGGTTGCGGCCCGGTCCACCGATGAGGGTGAGTGATGGGTGGTTGTGCAAATGGAATATGTAGATGAAAACTATCTAAATGTAGGCCTAATATAATTCTAATCTAACCTATTCTAGAAAGAAGAAAACTGTAGTAAAATAATGAGTTGTAATGAAACTAAACTATGCATAAACCCCAACCACATAGCTATCATAAAGGTTCATAATTAGAAACACATGCATACAAGTCTATAACCATAATATTCTAAGTCATGTTTCTTCATACATTCACAAATCATTCGCTCAAGACATCTAATACAAGAAAGAGTAACAAAACTGTAAGAAAACATATATTGCGTCAAAATAGTCCATAAACAAACATTCTCTTACAACCGATGTGAACAAAAACAATTCTTCTTGAAATAATT
The DNA here is from genome assembly GCA_009831015.1 of Picea engelmannii. Lineage (NCBI taxonomy): Eukaryota > Viridiplantae > Streptophyta > Pinopsida > Pinales > Pinaceae > Picea > Picea engelmannii. Next base: position 292,831 of record ML780673.1, read on the forward strand.
CACAGAGAAACAATGACACATGCGAGTCCTTCTCTCTACCTAAAGTTATCCCTGAGGGCCTCTTCGTATTAATAGTTTCAGAAATAGTACATGAAAATTCTAAGGACAACTCTCCAATTTTAGTTGACATTGTATTCCCAAAGTAGTTCAGAAGTGTACCATGTTTGAAGAGCCAAAATCCCCTTATTTGGGTTCAATTATAGTATTTATTGAGGTTCAATAAGACCTTTGGAATTTCGTCTCCCTCCTTGACCTTTCATCTTCCAACATTTTCCCTCATGCTCTTCATGACGATGAGTAACAAGGACAACAATTACATTTTGAATTTGTCTCCTAGCACTGGTGGGTCATCATGGATTTCAACCATATGTTCCTTGCACATCATGAAGACTGGCCTTAGTCATGAGGGCATCAATAGTTGTAGATTTCAGACTCCTTCTTCAATATTTTGAGCTTGGTTCCCCTCACTGCTTCCTGTTTCTAGAACAATTGAGATCATTTTACTGTTTTATTTTCTTTGGATGTGGATCACATTGCAAGAGTGTGTCTCACTCTGTGCATCAGTACCTAACACTGTTCACCATACAATAGATGAGGGTAAATGAAAATAAACCATAAATACTAATAATTATAATGTGTATGAATTGAAAATATAATAATCAGAATGTCAAGTAAGCTTCCCTGGATTCAATCCCTGGTTCGTCCACTCATAATTGAGGTGATGTTTTTTGGGGGCTACTAATAATGTACTATATATTCATATAAAAATAAAAATATCATGAGTTAGTTATTTATCAAATCATATAGCTAGGAAGTTTTATATCTCAGAAATACCTTTTCAATGGTATAAAGAACATGCAAAATGAACACCCGAATCAAAATTTATGGTCGATTTATGAGAGACAATTTTTTCAGTTTCGGAGGAGTTAGTACTAACTCCTTCGACCTATTCAGAGTGTTTTGAACCAAATCCTCTGATATGTATCAGAGGAGTTTTTTCTAACTCCTCCAATATGTATTGGAGGAATTGAAGGGAAATATTCTGAATCAATTTGGAGGATTCAAAGGGAACTTCTCCTTCTCGGGAAATAAAAATTGGAAAAAAATCTAAGTGTAGAACTAGCAAGAAAAAATGAGAGCTTGAGTTCGAAATCCCATAACTTCCTCATAAGAATCCTGATTGAGGTGTCATGTTTTGCAATGCGGAGAACACAAAAAAACACTTCTATCAAGATAACTGAACATGTTTTTCCATCATTTGAATGGATCCATTTCTATTGATGGCCATGACTATCGAGGCTTACTTGACAGGAAATCCTAGTTGATCGTTTTGACACTTTCAGACCTCAGATTTCGATTTCGTCAGTTGCATTGGGATCGTACTTTCATAATATATATATTAGGCCTATTTTAGGGGTGATAAATACACTTTGAATAATACCCAAAATTTGTGCTCAAAGGTGTTTTCAATGGGAGTATGTGCATTGTTCTTGCTATTTCTTCACCCTAATCCAGTTTTGTTATCTCTTAAGTCATGTTTGATATGTAGGCTCTTAGATAATTCATTGAAACCAAGGTAATATGTCAGGGGAATAAAAATATGAATCTATCAAAAAAGCCAACTGGCATTTAACATGCCTCGCACTGTGTTGGAGCTGGTAGAACCAACTTTTTGTCGAGATGCATTTCATATCAAGAAAAAGACCTAAATATGCTTCAGTTAACCTATACAATGATATACAACACTTTCATGCTCATGTATAGCCATAAAATAAAGAGGTGCAAATCAAATATGATTTGGTAGGTGAATACGAGCTACTAGAAACACTAACAAACTTGATTATGAATGGAGTCTAGAGTGAAGCGAAAGAGAAGGATGTTGTCGAAATGTGATGCAATGACGTGAGTGGAAGGGGCTCATTTGGTGAAAGGTGTGTGTGTGGAAAATATATTCATGTGACCAATTCTAGTGATATGGCATTGATCATGCAATCTTTGTCGACGATGCATATGTGTATCAGTGAAGTTTGGCGAAAGTGCAATAGAGCGTCAACCAAGTTCAAAAGGAGGTGGATGATATAATGTCAATAAAATCAATGGCATGTGAATGAAAATGTGGAAGAAGCATGTGCATGTTGGTATTTTTGGACACACCTACCACACTTAGAGGGGGGGGTGAATGAGGGTGGGGATCATTTTCCCAAAACTTCCCTCTTACACAAAAACTCCTTAGTTAACATTCAACATTTTCTCATTACTCATTGTTTTCATTTATAATCAGTTATATGTGAATACATATCAACAACGTATCATCAACAGATCATCTCCACAAGTAACACAAAGAAAACAAGATGTATGTACAATTTTTCTTTTTATTATGCACTTCAATCCAAGGGTTTTTCAACAACAACTGAATAGAGTACAACTCTACAAGAGCATCAGATCTATATAAAATACTAAACTTACATTCTCAACACCAACATATATGAGGCAACAATCCTCAACAAATATCAATCTATCAACATAAACAAGTGCATCAACCATGCACCAACCTATGCCAAACAACCTGTAATCAACCTGTACCATAAAAAAGTGCATCAAACCATGTACCAAGTATATACCAATCACGTGTCAACTACTTATCAACAATGAATAATCAATATTTACCAACATTATCAACTATACACCTTATGTATGTGCCAACTCATCAACTTCTTGTCTCAACCATGACTAGTTTTGGATTAGTCAACAACCCCAACTTGAAATAATCATAACTTTGTACATGTAATGAATAAATAAATGAAACTGATACACAATTTTCTTCAGTATGTTTTGTGCAATTCCTCTAGGTGGCACTACTTGGAACCTTTCATAAAATGAGTTATAGAAACAATGGCATACCTTGCTGAATTCTGGGTTATTCTAGAGAGAAACCTTGTAGATCATGCCCCGCACAAAATATTCGTTGTATTGATCTGAAACTATTACAAAACATACTACAGAATTTACCCTAACCAAAAAAATTTGTCTCACTGAATTTGGATCTGTTATGAAGAAGTTATGATGTTTTTACCCGAAACACATGTTTTTGACTAGTTTCGGGACTAGCCACAAACCCTCTTTTCCACGGAGTGTAAATCCAAAAATACAATGACCCACATGCTGAATTTTTTACCACATATACTTGGTTATGTTTTCTCAATGGAATATAAATTTCATGGTCTGAATCATTATAGAAAAACAATTATAGCAAAAATGGTGAGATGACCTGTAAATAACATACCTTAGAAAGCATCATCAAAATAATTTATCCTCCCTCCAATTTCGGCCCTCTTTTCTTCACCTTCCTTATGAAATTAAGCTTATATATCCTTGGTTACCTTAGTCACCTGTAGATCATCAATATTCTCAAGTGTTCCACACCAAAAATTCTCAATAAGCTCTCACAAGAATCTCTCCATCAATACTCCAAAAGATATTCTCACAAGAAGCTCTCCATTGATCCACAAAAATGATGATCTACAAGAGACCATTGCTATATTATTTATACTTTCATACTTTAGGTCACTTAACCCATTTTTAGGTCACTTGACCCATTTCTAGGTCACTTAACCTATTTTCCTTAGTTTAGGGTTAACCACTTTCCATCAATAGAAATTCTCCAATATTTTATCATTTAAATATTCCTTCTTGATTTTCTCATCTTACTTTATCATTTCTTGAATTTTTCACTTCTCTTTATTATTTAAATAATCCACCTTGACTTTGTCACCTTACTTTATCATTTAAATAATGATTTCTTCTTTGAGGTCACATAACCCATTTCTAGGTCACTTAACCTATTTTCCTTATTTTTAGGGTTAACCACTTTCCATAAATAGAAGGCTCTCCAATACTTTATCATTTAAATATCCCTTCTTGATTTTGTCACCTTACTTTATCATTTCTTGATTTTGTC
>ML780673.1:296838-308749 GCA_009831015.1 Picea engelmannii
GATTTCTTCTTTTAGGTCACTTTGACTTCTTTGACCTTGGGGGCTTCAAGCCTTCATGTGGGGGTCCTTCATCTTCGTAAGGCCATAACTCTCAAACCATGAGGAGTTATGTGACATTCCACATACCACTAGAAATGGAATGAAAAGAACTATCCATCTAGGATAGTTTCACCAACAATTTCCTTGATCTTCATCTCATTATTCCACATACAAGCATTGGTCCTCCAACCATTCTTCTAGGATAACTCAATCCATAAAGTGTCTTCCCGTGATGGGTTTAACCATAAGGGGACCACTTTGGAGTTCATCCATTTGTGCACCTTATCAATCATGATAAGAAAATTATGAGACCAAGGGTCCTCCAACCATTCTTCTAGGATAACTCAATCCACAAAGCGTCTTCCCGTGAGGGATTTCATCATAAGGGGACCACTTTGGAGTTCATCCATTTGTGCACCTTATGAATCATGATAAAAGAATAATGAGTCATCTATACATTTTTCCAAAAATGCATCATATACCATTGAAACCATGACGATCCATCTTCATCACGTATCAATGACAACTCATTGATCCATCTTCATCTATGCATTCTCATCAAGGAAAATACATATTATATTACATCAATCATCAATCAATAAATCCTTTGAAATCAATCAATCAAACCATTGGAATCAATGACAACATGATCCAATATGTATTATATGTATCAATGCAAGTAGAGGGGACTCACCAAAGTGCGGATCATCGGGTATAAGTGATCCAAGGAGGAACCATAAGTGGTAAAGTGAGGTAGGGCGAGGAGAAAAACTTGGGCATACTCAATTGCATGAGTGTGTGTGTGTGTGAGGATTACTGTTGGAATAATTGTTGAAGGGGGGCCTAATTTATTGTCTTGGATAGAGGCTAAGACAAGAAAATTAGGAGGTTGTTTTACCGATGAAAAAAATGGAGACACACTAAGCGAAGCTATAATATTTGATAGTCTTTCCTAACTGATAAGAAAAATATATACAGGGTCATGAAATTTACTTTTAAGTTCAAAAATTTTTGGAAATAATGCGTAATAGTTACCTAAAAGATTCGATCATGATGGGCTCACTGGTGATGCTTACATATCGGCTAACAGAGCTCGTCCTCTATAGATGGAGGATGAATTATGATGATATTTATTTCCTTAAGATGTGTATACGATCCATACTGGTACCTTTGTCATGGGGATGATATAGGTTTGGGATAAATAAATATTTTTCACCAGGTGCATAAATAGATATATCGCAAGTGTTGCTCCACTTCCCATGAGCATCCATAGGCATGGTGGAGTCACCACGACATTACAGACCTTTATCTGCTACCAGCAAGTGTCCATATCCCTGGTGGAGATATTTGCATGCCTCCTAGTTTGGTCAAACTTTCCTTTCCATTCCTTCCTGACTTATTTAGTGCATGCTTAGCATTCGGTGGACAGGGAAAGCGATGGAATTTTTAGCCTGATAGGGGATGGCTGCAAGCTTTTGAGATTTATTTGTATATTTTCTACACCTCGCTACATAGAGATATCCATTTTGGGTTTTCAACCTTTAGAGTTTGACACTTTTCCTTTCACGTGACCAACTACTTAGTGTGTGGATGGTTCCTCCATTACATAGGATCTTCTTGCAAACCAATATGTAAGAATGAACATTGATTAAACATTATTCTCATTCATGGTTTAACTGATATCACAACATCCCATATAGTTTTTATTCATGTTCAAATAGAGACCCTTGATTCCGCTCATGAGATAGGAAAAAGATGCAAGCTAATTCGTGATTGCTTCCAGTGCGAATGTGTTTCTTGCAAAAAGACAAATGAAGATGAGAGGTATGTATGTCATGAAATATAATCAAAGGTTGTAAGACAACAAAATCGAAGAAATGGAATTATTTCAAGGGAAAATATGACGATGAAAGAATGGGGAGAAAAATGTTGGATTAGGAGAGATGACGTATTCAGGGTTAGAGATGAATTCAGTCCAATTTCTTGTTGCAAATAAAAAATAAATCCTTTTAGATGAATGATGATCAAAAATATGTAATTGAGAAATTTTGTTGACTGATAAAGAAATTATAGATTGAGTGTTCCCAACAACTTATAGGATATTCACACCTTTCGACCAACTAGAAGTTTGCAGCTTCTTGAAACAACTAATCTATGTGAAATATTATACATGTGTAATACTTCATTCAGATGGGATTTATTTCTAGCGTTGGATGAGAATTACAATTCTCATTATGATTTTATAAATCATTCCAATTCAATTATGTAGCCTTGTACTTTAGTGAGGCAAGGGTTAGACATAATTCCATCAAGTTATTTTTCTTCGGTATTGTAAGATCATCATTCCATCTTCGCTTCTTCCAGCTCCAAAAATAATCCTATGTATTCTTCAAACATTTTCCTTTTCAAATGAATATACCTTTCCCTAATCACAGTTTGTTTGGAAATATTCCCTTTGTGAAAAACAAGAATATAGCTATGACGATCATCCATTCTTCTATCAAAGAGGAACCATCACTCCAATATTTTTCTCAATATACATAATCTTGGGCGAGGTAATGAGCAACAAATGTGATTTCTTCAATCCAATCTCAATATTAGTCGAAATGTAAGGGATTCCCCAACATATGTTCTTTTAGTATTTTAAGGTAATTGGCTACAAAACTAACAATGTCAGGGTAAATGTTGTTGAAACGAATGAATTTTGCAATTGAAACTCTTAGAGAATTCATGCACATTTTTTCCTAATGAATATGGAGGAAGACCAAGAATAATCCAAACTTTTAGTTAAAGGAAAACGAAAAGAATTAAATGAAAAACAAGAAAACTTTGATGAAAAGCAACTTGAACTACAAACTAGACTAATCACAGCAAGTGATCTTTATTGCAACGATGAAAACAAAATGAAATCTATGCTAAAATGGGAAAATGTATCAACATCTAATTTATGAAAGAATAAAGAAAGCAAAAAGAACTATGCTAGTCCTTTTCCTAACCTACCCTACATTGACTGAAATAAATCTATGTGTAAGTGTAATTCTAGTGGATCAAATCAAACAACTCCAAACTTGTGATCACATATTGGTTGAAGGCCAATTGCAGAGAATGAAGCAGTGAGGGTTGAAAAATTGGAAGAATTGATTCAAGCAAGTTTCCACTCAACAGGTCAAATTTGTCAATGTTATTGTTCATGTGAAATGCGGACGTGTAGGATTCCTCCAACCAATATTCAACTGTGTCATAAAATTTAAAATGACCACTATATGATTGTTGGAAGGAAATCAACAATGAGATACATGGTGATTCTTGTGAATGAAAATTTATTTCAACGTACTTTGTGGGTAATACCCCAAGGTCAAGCCCCTGTTGAATTATAATGATGTTTATAGGCTGGTAAGACAAGTGTTTATAAGTTGGGAGGCTTATGTGTTTATTAGGATGGAGAGCCTAGATGTTAAGGCCAATGATACTATTTTTGTATATGTAATTATGCATATCATTAATAAAAATACATTGTTACGTGTAGACTAACCACAAATAAAGAGTTATGGGGGACTAAGCTCCACTAGGAAGGGATAGGAAAAAGGGGCTAAGATTGAGGGCTTAACGCAAGGGAATATTATAATGCATATTCCTAAAATAATAATATTTGGGAAATAAGCCTTGTTATCCTAAGTTCCTTTGGGTAGAGAAACGAACTCCAAGTGGAGAGGAACGAGCTCCTGGAGAGCCATGTGTCATCTAGGACACATGCAATTTTATGGGGGGGAAATTCCATCGTTGTGGGGGCTCATTCACCATTCTTTCCATATTTCCTCACGTGTTCACTCACCATTATTTCCATTTTTCCTCATGCATTCATTCACCAGGAATCACCATCTTCTCCCCATTCACTCATGCACTGAGAAGGCACACATTCAGCCATTTTTCGCCATTGTCGAACCCCCTTCCATCGTGAACCTCTTTAAATTGCACACACTAGTATTTTGTTGAGTCACACCTTGCCTTACTCGAGTTCTGTTATTTCCCTCTCACTTGCCCATTTTTCTTAGGTGTTGGACAAAAGAAGTAGGTTGTCAGGCTTGTGGTTTTGAAGAGGTGGGTTGTCAGGCCCATGGATTGAAGGAGCAGGTTGTTAGGCCTGTGATCATCTCTCTCCAGGTGAGAGAGATTGCTAGGGAAGTGAATTCTCCTGGAGGGATTCCAGCAACAACTACAAAGCTCAAAAATTCCTGATCCGACTATTGTTGAAGCCCTAGAAGGGAAGTGGAGTAGCTGATGGAATCTAGAACAGTGAAGGCATATATTTCTGGGGTGGGACAAGCATGTGGGGAATGAGATTCTATGAGCGGTGGGCGTAAGTAGGCTCCTTGGAAGGAATCCTTCCTATTGCATTGTGCAGGTTTCCATAGTCTCAGCCTAGCCTAGGATTTTTGTTACCTTGGGTGGAGTTTAGTCCCAGTTCGGGGGTGACCCACTGCTGATAGCTTGGAGCAACGTGGTCTAAGGCTACAAGGTTCATGGAAGGTATTCATGCCGTTGGTGGTATTATCATAAAAATATAAGTACCAATTCTATGTTAATTTTACATGCTATGTTTAAGTACATGTTTGAAGTTTAGAAAAATTTCTTGTGTATATTGCATGTATGTGTTTATTGTCACTTCCACATGAATCTGTGTATTCAAAGAATGTCTATATCTGTTTAATTTTTATTATATATATATATATGTGTGTGTGTGTGTGTGTGTGTGTGTGTGTGTATGTATGTATGTATGTATATGTATGTATGTATGCATGTATATCAGAGTTTGAATAGAGTAGAGATTTTTGGTAGAATGTACTCAACCCTAGGATGGTTGGGTATGTTACAATCTGGTATCAGAGCCCATGGTTTCAACACTGAACCTAGATTGTCCACAAATGTGGAATTTGAAGTAAAAATTCCACAGGGATTTGATGTACAAAGTGCCAGAGCGACACTGAGAGAGCTCTTGGGTGGTATTGGAAAGCTCAATAGGTATAGTAGTTTGATAAACCATGGTAACTGTGGTATTGGGCCACAAAGTTTAAATTTGGGCCACATGATCTGTTCGAAAGAAGACAGATCCCTCACAATCGTCGGATCCAAAGTTTCAACATTTCAGGGGTTGTGTGGTGTTTCAGCTGAGAAATCCTCTAAGGTCCTGAAGTGATTCTCAGTCGTAGATCATTCAGAAGGAAGAGAGTTGTTGGATTTCCCCAAGTGTTTTGGCAGTTCTGTGTTCGGGGAAATCCATTGGAGATTGCACGGTGAAGAAATTGCCGAAGTCCCAAAGCTATGGGAAGAATATGTTCAACATTCAGTAGTTTTGAAAAAAGTGCAGATGAGAAGAGATCTTCCAAAGTGCCGAAATCACAGAATGTTGGGGTGATGTAGACCTGAACGATAGTTAGACAGTTTTGAAAAAAGTGTCAATGATAAGAAATCGTCGAAGTCTCGAAGCGTCAGATATGACATGGAATGATGATGTCACCTAGGGTGACATGGACCTACCCTAAGTCTATCACGTGTCACTTGTTTTGTACTTTTGATAGGCCCTTAGTATCGATTAGGAATTGACACATGTCACTTGATGGTAGGTCCATGTGTCACCACCTTAATTGATGACAACTGTACTACATGGACTTAGGAGGTTAAGAAGTTCGGGCATTCGACATTCGGGGAAAAATGTTGGAAGAACTTCCAAATCTCCGAAGTCCCAGAGTCTCGAAGTCCCAAAGTTCCAAAGTCATGAAGCACTGAAGTGACATGGCTTGATGATGATACCTTGGGTTATGTGGGTACAAAAGATGCGTGCCATGTATTAATGTGTTTTTGATTTTAAAAGAATAATGTTTCTTGTTAGAAATTGACATGTGTCACCCCTCAGATTGGGCCATGTGTCCAATTCTAGTGTTCTTCCACATAGCCCCAGATCCTGCATTCTGAAGAATTCGAACTCTGGAAGAACTTGGTCAAGAGTTGTTAAGTATGAGGACTCTCGAGGCTCCGAAGAGAGGATTAAATCCTCATCGTTGATCGGGAGATGACACATGACAGTAGATCCCATGGTTCAAATACTTGGTACTACAAATAAATTGTGTTGCAGTTGCTTTGATTCGATAACTCTTGGAAGCTAGAGTTAATATCGACCGTTGGTCACAAAGGACGCATGGTGCCGGATTCCAAGGTTCAGAGACTTGGTACTCCTGAGGAATTGCGTTGTTGGTTTATTGAATCAAGAAATCACGGAGATCAGAATTAATATCGACCATTGATGAGGAGATGACACGTTGGGGAAGGAGAGGATATCTAGTAATTTGACACTCCAGGAGATATGTCAAGAATTTATTAGAAAATACCAAATCCCAGAGTTTCATAGTAAATCTCAGTCGTTGGATGCTGGGAAGCCATGGACCGTTGATCCACCATCCTTTGTGAGTTCGTCAATTCGACGCTCCGGGGGATTTGAAGGTTTGAGTTTCCAAAATATCTGAAGTGTTAAAGTTCCATATAAGTGCCTATCAGCCTAGCTCTTGGTCACAGCCTGTGGTCACATGAATTTGGGGGCCGAAGAAAAGGGGCTAGCACCCAAAATTTTGTTTTAAGAACATGAAAGGGCTTACATAAAGAGCCCATGAGGTTATTGATTATACAAACCTACACCTAAATAATTAAGGAAGGCATATAAACCTAAATAAGGGATCCAACACAGATCCCAGAGCCAATTCGACTTTGAGTTGGAAGAATCCATGTATAGGATTGCATCATTGAAAAGACAAATTGTTCAAGTATCCATAACTTACTGCGCAAAACTCATAATTGAGCATGGGAACATGCATTGGAAATGTATTGAATAGTATAAGATAATTGTTCACCCATAAATTGGATTTGAAAAGTCAATTTCTCAAGAAATTGACATAAAATAAGTCTGATATATTAATGAATTAGAATGGTTTGTGTTTTCATGAAATTATTAATAACAATTAGCCTGAAAAAGTTCTGTTGGCTGCACATTTTTGTAGAATTAACAACTGTCAAATAAGATTTAGTACAGAGTGTAGAGTGATGGATGACACATAGATAGTCTACAGTCAAGATGATGAAATCAAAGGGATGAATGTCCAATTGGGTATGGAAGGAACCAACTCCAATGGACATGGCGGAGGAAAAGAGGAAGACATAAATCTGATTGAGACCCTAAAACAATTATAGATAGATTTCCAAAGCCACAAGGCTGATAATGAAAGGGTTATGAAGGCCAAGGAACAATAGGAAGACTTCAATATGAATTTAATGAAAATCCTGGACAAAATTGAAAAGAAGTTGGATAAGGAGAGTTTCTCTAGCAAATCAGGAATCCATGGGACCCTTGAGGGAAAATCAAGATCAAGGAGTGATATAAGACATCACCATCACTCCCAAAGGCATTCTCATAGGAGATCACACAGTGCTCGATTCCATCCCCTGTCAGGAAGCATATCAGTTCTAGGGTGGATGAATTTATAGGATATTTTAGAACTATTGAAGTATGTCTCCTTCATCAAGGATGAGACAATAAATATTCAAAGATAATTATGTGGGATGCCATATTTCATCAGTGATAAGATTCAATATGATGATCCTATTGAGCACTCAACACACCCTAAAAATTCGATGTCGAATTTTACTTTTTGGGTACCACTTGATCTTTTGCACTATCTAATTCGACATCAGTGAAAAATGTTGCCTTCGATTATCATTTTGTTTCTCATTTAAGTCTCTCAAAGTTTGCTTGAACATGAAAAAACCCATAAATTAAAAGACTAACATTTAATTAAAGAATCGATAGTCAATATCTAATCCCCAATATCTTTTGACATCGATGAGTTTTAGACAGCTATCCTGTAGAGAACGTGATAAATTGATCCCCGATCGTCGACCCCCGATACCTTTCGGAATCGGAAATACCAAGTTTATTTTAACACACACATCTTGTTTAAATCCCTAAATCCAATTGAGATACATGATCAAACCACACATCCTTATCCACCATCTATCGTTGCCAGGGTGGTTAAACATACGATCTAGTTTTCCCCTGAGTCGTTATTGGTTCTTGAGGCCCAAGTCGCACCCCAGATCAATTTTTCCATGTCAGCACCATATGACGAAATTAATCAACATCGAAAGTTATTTTCTGGAGGATACCAACGAGAACATTCACCACATATCGTCGATACTCGGTATGACCACTAAGAAAGCGACATGATGAGACATTTTAGCGCTAAGATATGTTGGATCTGAAGCATTTCAAGAACTAATTAATTCCAAATCTCGCATTCGTTATTAATTCATGTGTGGATCAAACATTTGAAATTTTTGATAGGGCACACCACCCTCCGCGCCTCCACCATCAACCCATGATTAATTCAATTGCAAGGATTCAATGACATATCTCGTTTGATTCCCACTCATAACGCAAGTTAATTGGTTGATACGACATGATAGTTTCTTCCCCATTTAAATTCTTTCGAGTAGTTCATAAACAAGGTCATCATGCACAAAGAAGTTCAGAGAATCTAGAGGAGCGAGACAAGCAATCCAGAAGAAGTTTCCAAGGTCCAGTGAGTATTAAACAACAGGTTTAGCAAGCGTTACAAGTATGTACCAGTGTATGTATTTTTTATTCTTTACTTCATTCATTTTTATACGATGTTACTTTGTATGCATGCCCTAAATATTGATTTCTATGGTAGGAACAATGCCTCCAATAAAACCAACCACTAGGAAATCTCTAAGAGTGTCGAAGCTAAAGGAACCAGATGTAGGAGAAGGATCTTCCCCAGTGGTCGCAAAACTATTGGAATTTACTCCAAAGCCAATGTCTGTCATCAAGACATCCACCAAGGAGGTTTTCATTCAGACTCTGGCCTTTGGAGACATAGAGGATAGAATAGGGACCAAGGAAGTACTCATGCACTGGGGATAAATTTTCCAGAAGATTAAGAAGGAAGAATTCCCTGAATATACCTTGCACAGAGACCCTAATATGAGGAAACTCAACGATGATGGTTTTCCTAATATTTGAAGGTCGTACCTGCATATGGTAGTGAGAAGAACTCCGATATTCCCCTGCATAGAACTCTTGAAGTGGCTTATCGACCACACCGACACACAAATATGTTTGATCAATGACGAAAATGGTGAGTGTGTCAGGGTTTTCCTTTCGGTGGAGGTGCAAAATTAATACAAGCTTAGAGACCCTAAAGAGTGGCTGAACACTGATTTTGTTACAAGCTTCTATGAGAAACATGACACCAACCGGGTGATGGACTCATGGTGGAGAGAGGATAAAAAATTCACCAATCGAACCTCCAGCTGTGTTGGAAGCCCCACATATTTTTGCTATTTCGAATGACAAATAACACCTCCTGTAGCTGCCATCACCCCATCTTGTAATTGCCACTATTCTAGGGTGATTATTGGGTTGTTAAAAAAGGATGTTTGATTATTCTTCATTTTACTTTTAATATTTCATTTTCATGCTTGATTCATGATTGTAAGAATGAAGCAAGCAATTGAAGCTTAATTTCGCATTTTGATTTTATCCAAGGCTTGGTTAAAATATTTGGAAATGGGCTTACAAATTCCTCATTTTTATAATTTTTTTGAGCTTATTGTATACCAATGAAATGCCTATGTTGAATTGCTATTTGATTATACGCTTATCTTTGTTTAAAATACCAAAATTTGATTAGCATTTGGTTTGCAAAAACATATCTATATCCTATCCTTTGCAAATCAACTGTACCCGTTACATGTTATGGGAATTATACACATCAAAACTGTATCCTGTACATCATTGGTTGGATGGCATAATGAGTTGACATGCCTCTCACTTTGAATTGAGATCTTGGGTAGTGTGATGTACTGGAACATTCATGACCAGGAGTGTTCAAACCCCATAACCGAGACCTACATATCTTTATTTTTATCACACAGGATCTCTGATTATTTTATTGGTATCTTCTCAGACTTACCTCTCCTACCTCTGTCATCTAAACCCACAATTGTTTTGAGTCGCTTTTGTTACAGTCTGGTAAACCCCATAATTTCCTGCTAGAGACACATTTTTTCGGGAGTTATTCTGAGCAAACGGTTATGAATTAGATCAAACCCTTGAAAACCTAGAACTAAAATGAGCCCTTTTACCTTCATTGTGGGTTGTTTCCCAAAAAATTGGATCGTTCTAGAGATACATCCCGTCCTTTAGAGGTCAAAATCTCATAATTTCTTTGTGGCCGAGGTAAGCGTTTTGGTTTGCTTGTAGTGATGAAACAGTTTGTCATTTGTGACGATCGTTTTGGTCTTGTGTTTCTTTATCACCTGCATATTCTCATGATTTTCATAGGGTTTCCTTTAAACGTGACATATTATCTATGGAGGAGTTTGTACAAAATGGCTAGGAGATATAAAAAGAAACATTTAGGCTCAAGTCTTTTCCACCACGACCTGATTAAAATTATGTTGGTGCATCAATTGAAATCATAGAATGATGATTGAGATTCCTTTTTGAACCGAATTGGCTTTGCTAACCCCAACATTTTAGAGATTGACAAACCTGTGATCAAAGAAACTATAATCTATCCTACAACATATACCCAGGCTTGTGTTAAAGGAACTCACAATGAACCCTTACCTGATCCACAAGCTACTAATTAGACCCATGAGAAAAATATACAGCCTAATGCCTCTGTAAAAAAGCGCATGAAAACTACGGGAAATGTCATTTTAAAGAATGTTGAGACAACAACAACAATAGTGAATTCTAAGATCATTTGATACGATTTGATTTACAGTTACAGGTATGATTCCTTTATCTTAAAATAGGCTTATTTGCTAAATAAATTAGATGGTTTTATTCATTCAATAAATTGGATTTCATTTACTAAAATAACTAGCTACAAAATCAGTAGATTCTGTAGCCAGTTATGTAAATTCGAAATTTGCAAACTAAGGGTTAAATATGTATCTAAATCTCTTTATTTTTCCTTTTCTTTTCAGGATATTCAAGAGTTCATGGTTACTAATTGATCTCAAGAATCTTTGAGACTTTCCAGCCATATCTTTGATACATTTTGTACAAATAGAAATGAACTTTTGTTACCTTTGGAGGATTTAGTAAAATCTGGGTGGTTGTATCCCCCCTTTTATTTTTGTAATCAATATTTGATCTCAGAAAGAGAAACAATTATCTTTTCTGAGGCCTTTATAAACCCATCATTTTTCTAATCAGAGGCATCTCGGCCTAGGGCTAGTTGTGAACTACTTATACTCGAATTTGGACATAACAAATATTTACTTTAAGCTTTAGTCATCTGTGAATGTTGTTATTGTCTATAATTTGTTATCTTGGTAATTGGATGACTGCTGATAGCTTTTGTCTTCGCAGATTATTTTGTTGTCAAGATAGTTTTTCCTTCATAGTTCACGATTTTATGCTTCAGTTTTATCAAAACAATTGAATGATCATTCAATTCATATTATGAGGGTTTAACTTAAACATGTTGATTGATCAAATGTAGGTTGTAACTACATGATTTATCTCATGTGTTATCACTTGTAGTCTATTATATCACAGTTATCATTTTTCTTCCTATCATTTTATTAATTAAATACACCAGTCCATATACAGTTCGACGTTAATCCCAAACAATGTTAAGATGCACAACATATTTCTCTCATGGATGGACTAATGTACGATTTATGCAAACAGTTGGATGCACACTCTTCAAAGTGATTGATAGGTTAGTCTGTTCCTTTTTTTTATTTTCTTGTTTATTACAGGAATTTTTACATGTAGTATAATTTT
>ML780673.1:312328-340792 GCA_009831015.1 Picea engelmannii
AGGAATCACTTTTAAGTGCTTCCCCATTCTCTAGATGATTTCTTAAAGGAAATCTAAAATCTCTAAACCATGATAAAACTTCCAGTTTTGAAAGCAAATAAATAACATGGTCAACTATTCACCTATATTGCAATTAACCTCCAATATCACCTCGATTTCTTTGTCATCAAGAAATCTATAATTGTATTATTATTTAAAAGTGGCATAAGAGGGTTGAAAGCACTTATGTGTGGGAAGTGTGTGTAAACCCGTTGGGGTACTGATCAGGCTCACTGGCAGTGGGTAAATGCACACATGATACCAAGACAACTTCATTGGGGTACTAAGCAGGCATGCTGGCAACAAAGCAATGTCGGGTCGAGAGGTAACAGGTATATGTTTTTAAATTAGCTTTTATGGAAGCATACATCATGTGGATACAACTATTGGATGGGATTAAATTATTTGAGTGGGTTAAATGACATCCTTGTTGAGGCTATGGATGCCTACTGGCAGTAGTGGATCTGTCAACAGTATTGAAGTTCTTTTATAAACATCATGACTCTTTGATTAAGGCATTATTTCAGGTCATAATCTCTACAAAGAAAATTCCATTGTCTGGTTATAACATTGAGCTTATCCTAATACTATATGGTCTCAGAGTGAATTTATTTCAGGGAGCTTAAATCCTTTTATCAGTCTTATTCTTTTCTTCCTGAGATGAAATCTTACCAGATCAGAGATAACTGTTTCACCCAGTAAGTCGCCATTTGTTGGGCCCCAACAACTCCCCCTAAATTTTTACAAAATTTAAAGGCCCCCCCGTTAGAATCTTGATAATTATAATGAGCTACAGAATCAACCTTTTCAAATAGTTCCATACCTTGGCTTCCTTTGAGACAAACTTAATAAATTCACTATAGTATGATATATTCATTACAAGAGTATATGTCAAAAGTTAGAAACGAGCATAAAAATCTCAATTTAAACAAAAACGTTATTTTTTATCAAATGTTTACTTTCATTTAAATTATGATAATGTGTTCTTTCTTTTGCTCATTAGCAAGTTTGATTATTTGGAATAATGGGTTCAATACTTCATCAAATAATATATTGGTTGGTTTCTCATTTTCATGAAATCATTTGGTGATATTAAATAATTAAATTATTTTTCATTTTGCATCTCATTTCAAAATAATAATAATCAAAGAATTATCTATCCTTTGTTTGATTTTGTGAAAAACCAAAATTAATATTTTTTTCTCCATTAACTTGAAGCTTCTAGATCATATTTGAAAACAAATTATAAACAATGTTTGTTTATAAGTTATAGTTAGTTTAAATTCATTTTTTATTTTTCTAGATTTTGTTTTATTCACAATTTTTAGGTTATTAAGTTTTAGGTTTCTTTTTGTTTCACAGGTTTCTATTATCAAATATTTGATACGGATCTGATCATGGCTTGATTTTATTATCCAAACATGTTCAAGATGATTGATCCAAAAAATAATTTTGGATTGCTACAAATAATTTTATGAGCAACAACAAATAAAATTTGGAAAGACGTCAAGATCAGACAGATGATTTTACAGAATTGATTGCAGCCAAACCGTGTGGAATTTGAAGAAATGGTTGAAAACCCAGAACCCAAATGGGCCCGTTTACCTTCCTCTTAGATATTTTCCCAAACAAATTCATGATTTGAGAGATATTGATGCCTTTTTACGAGGCACATTTCAGGTGGCGAAAATTAATAGTGACGCCCAGATTGTTCATTCATTGTATAAATATATGAGAAAGTTTAGAGCGATAGAGATCCAAGAATTGGAGAGGAGGATTTTAATCCTTTCTCTTTTGTATATTATTGCTTTTGTAAAAAAATTATTTCTTTTCAAATGGATTAATGGATGGTTGGAATCTTTGGGAGAATGGACGTGTATTTTCAAAGAAGAATATGGAATTCCAGGTTGCTTAATGGCTTTTGTTCTGTGAGTAAAATGGTTTTATTTTCATTATAATATATTCATATTCTTTGAATAATTGATTGTGCATTGATTTAAATAGCTTTAGTCTTTTTTATCAATACATGGTTAATTATTATCATTTATGTATTAATTTTTCCAATCTTTAAAGTCTATTATCCAAAAAATTTCTTCCAGGACTACAGAATGGACAAGTGATTCCAAAAACTTAATAGAATGACATATATGCATTTTGGATTTAGCCTTTTGTTTATAATGTTGTTATTTATGTTTTTTTAATCCTGTTACATGTGCAGGTCTGATATCTTTAGATTAAATGATCTGTGATGTGTAGGAGGTTTATATTATAAATACCATCTATCATTTGCTTCATCAAAATACAAATGTTGTGATTATATATTCGATTTAAATAATGGGATTTATCTTTGAGTTTTAAATTGAATGATAAAATGCATAGATTGCTTCCAAATTTATCTTGCTGTAATCATGTATAATTATGAGATCACAGGTTTATGTTTGTGTTTCCTTTTCTGTCATTAAAACCTAAGTTGCCAATACATGTTTTGAATTTATTTAGAACAGTCATAAGGTTCATTGCATATTTCTCTCTTGGACATGGTAGTTGGATGTTCACCACTCATGCAGATGTTTGGATACACCTCAATGATTCACTGACAAGATAGCTTCTTTGTATTTTTCTGTCATTTACATATCATTGAAACTAGAATGTATGGTTCATCTTTGACTATCCACATGTTCATGTTTCATTAACGTTTTTTGCAAGATTATTTAAATTTGTAAAAGAAAAACAATAAATATTTTTATGTTCTTTCTTTATCTGCTTCCTAGAAGAAATCATTCTTCACATCGATTTTCATAAGTTTCGATTAAAAATTGCATCTTGTAAATCATGTAAATAAACGAGACTTGTATATCTTATGCTTAAATACAACTACTATAGTTACATTTGAACATATGTACATATATATAGTGTGTTTAGTAATTAGTTAATTATTTTTCTCTTTTATTCGTTTCTTCTAGGATTCTTAGATTGGCTAACGAAGCCATTAAACCCGTCAGAATGATTTACACCAAATGACTTGGGTTATTTAGACAACCTTGGACCAGACTCTCTCTTCCAGTTGGTGGATGGTCAATTTCGCCCGTGAACAGGCTGGTACCCAATGGCCAACTTAAGAAAACCATATATATACCTAATTGCCCTCATTTGCTGGTTGTATGGGGGAAAATATTGTTCTAGGATTTTCAGAGGCATCGATGCCTCTAGCTTACACGGTAGCCATTTCTAGGAGAGGTTTTAACTAGGGTGCCATCATTTCCAAGTAGTTGAGAATTTGCATTCAACAGGCTCACACGCCAAAAGAAGGAGAGACTCCATCCTTCTACATGGATTCTTATTTATAGGACGTCATCTGTGCCAGAAATTCCTTTATCGAAATGAATTTGAGATGGCATGCCTCAGAACTCTTGGTCCATGTATATTTCAACATCTTGTATACTCCATGTATATGGTCCATGTATACTCCATCATCTTCTATCAATCCATCGTGCACATTCATTTTATGTTGTTCAAAAAAGAGTTCCCAAGACTTTCAGTTGTGGCTAAAAAGATGATATCAAAGGTTGACCACTGGTATCTTGATGAGCATGATACCTACATTAGGGTTTTCAGAGTCTTTGGAGCACCACACCTGTTACCTTTGCATGTCCTTGATCAACTAGTAGTAGGGGAAATCTACTACCAAACCATCCTACAAGGTTACAATGCTACTCTGGGAAAAGATAAGAAGTGAGCATTCATACCTTATGGATTCAATATAGGTTTCTACATGGTAAAAGACACTGCTCAAGCCAAGTAGGAAGGGTTAAGCCAATTAGAGTTTTGATTCCAGACTGGCCATTTTCGCAAGCATGACCCAAAGGGTCTAGTCCTGAATCATGTGTTGCAAGTATCGTCCTACTGGACATACACCCATGACAGGTTTAAAGATGACATTTTCATGTAAAACGTGCAGGATTGGGATGAAGTTGTGGCAAGGATGACCCGATTCAAATCCATGAGCCTAGATGAACAAGAGGAAACCCTAGAACAATCAATGTAAGGAACCCTTCGGGGCAGAGATGAAATAATAGTAGCCAAGATAGCATGAGCTCCGCAGGTAACCCTGGCACAGGATGGGAGTTCCCCCGAGGTTCAGGATGCACGAGAGAGAGGGTTAATCATGTATGAATAGGATTAGGAGATGATGAATCAGATGCAAGATAACCCAAACCTCGTCAGGATTCCAAGGCTTCCGACCGATAGCCCAAAAGAAATCCCGGCAAGACCAAGTGGCCATGAATTCATAGACCTTAGTAAAATCAATGGGTTAGATGATCTTGAATCCAGAACGCCACAAGCTAGATCACTGACAGGTATTGCAATGCAATTAGAGGCAACCAGTTTATCGATAGAAACAAGTGCGTCGGACCCCCTCCGTGAGATAATTAAAATCTATGATGATGATGAGAGCCTGAAAGTATCTCTCGGGACGCATGTGCATGTCGAAGAAGAAAAGGGACCTGAGAAGATATATTCACCTATCCCTGACGTCCAAACCCAGGAGGTCCTATAGAAAGAAAAGGAAGTTGAAAGTGTCCTAGACACTAAGTTTCCCAATCCACCAACCACCCAAGCAGATATTCCTAGAGATGAGCCAAAGTCAGGTGGGCCAGAGGAAAGAACTCTGCAGTAGGAAGTCATCATTTCAACGAATGATGAACAAGTAAGTATTGAGTCTATCCCTAACACCTCTATTTATATCGATACTCAGATGCCCGATGAGAAACAAATAGAATTCGGTCCTTTGGAGCATAAAGAGGAACCTCTAGAACCCGATCTTGAACATGTGTACACCATTGGAAGTCTAGGGAATAAACTCACATGGGGGGATCAACAGATACCTGAACCTGTGGATGAAGTAGCCAACATACACGCCATAGATTATGACAGGAAAAGGAAGGCTATCGCCCAACGAACCTGTTATCTCCCCATAAATTATGGGAATCAACTGATGACTTGGATATTATCTATATCTAGTGTTTTTATTGACAAATGATTTTTCATTATGCAAATAATTTGAAAAAGAAAAGAAAAAGAAAAGAAAAAAAGAAAAAGAAAAAGAAAAGAAAAAAGAAAAATAGTAAAAGAAAAGAGGGCATAAAGAAATTGAAAAGGAAAAGCCCCATGCAATAATAGTAACTTGGCCATACCTTTCAAGCATGGCCAAGTTCTTTTTAAATTTAATGTTGCTAGGTTAGTGACTAAATCTGACCAGACTGTCTAATCCTGGTCAGATAGCCCTTAGGCTAGATTAGTGAATAAATCTGACCAGACTGTCTAATCTTGGTCAGATAGCCCTTAGGTAGAGTAATTTCTTAACCCAACAGTTTAATCTGGGTTAATTGTCCTAGGAGGATAGGTTGGCATGTAGGTTAGTTACTTCATTTTCTTCACTACCCATGAAACCAGACTGATGAAAATGCTACACCATGTCTCCATTGCCTAATAATAGTTTAGATGATGTTCCCTTGGTGGTGTCTATGTCAAAAGATTGGGACAAACCCATAAAAGGCACTTATCCTAAGTTTTCCCAACACATCCTTTTTCCGCTCATGATTTAGATTTCCTACACTTATCAGCAGTCCAGATCAAGGCGCTCAGATCTACGGCGCATAGAGAATTTCAAACCCCCCCCCTAGTGTTCTTCTTTTAACCAGGGGGGGTCCGGAATCGGTAATAAGAATCGCGTAGATCTGGATGGTCCAAGAACGAGCATGTTGATCCATGGCCCAAATTGGATTTCAGACCCCCCCCCATTCGTTCTGCCTTTAATGGAGGGAGGGGGGGGTCTGGAATGAGTAATAAATGACGCGCTAAGATCTTTGGCCAGGAAACTGGCATGCAGATCAACGGTTTACAATGGATTTCAGACCCCCTTGGTGTTCTGCATTTAAACAAAGGGGGGGGGGGTCTAGAATGGATATTCCCTCCGACGGGCCCCTTATCATAGGTGGCACAAATCTGTTGGTCCTAAAGTCTTTTCACCATATGTCATCTGACAGCCTCCATCACTCAGGGACGTCATCCTCCACTGATGCCACTTGCTCCGCTTGTTCCTGAGTTGTGTCCCATCCCATAACTACCGTCAGTCCCTGCTGTCAGTCCATCACCCCTGTCACTCATGAACAACCCCTTATTGCGACTTTTACCATCAATCCCTGGCCACCACGTCACCCATCCATATGTTTTGGCCACCGTCACCTGCCACCTCATCCCAAATGGCCCGTTGTCCATTTATTACAGGATAACATACCCGTTATCCTGTTGACATCTCTATCGCGTCCGACCGACCCCAGTTTTGAATAAAACTACCGTTATTCCCCTTCCATTCGTTATTCGTCCATCGCACCAGAAAACCTACCTCTTATTCCTCCATTGCTTCCTCGTCGCCTTCATCCACAGTTAGTTGACCCCACTAACATATTGTTTATTGCAGGTACTATTATAGAGATGGCGCCAAAGTCAAGGCTAGCAGAAGGAGAAGAGAATCCTTTTCTTCATCCTCCTGTTGACCTGGACAAAATCCCGTTGGTGGATAAAGACAGGTTGATCGCAGATACCATTTGCGACTTCAATTTTTCAGACCTCCAGTCATGGCTCCGGGAAGTGTTCCTGGACCATAGCGATGAGATTGGACTCTGGGAATCCAATTTGCCCCTGTACCTTTTTCCTCAAATACACCAGTTTCCCGAATTCGCCCTCAAATGCCAAGCCCATTATATTCCCGACCAGAGGGCCATCGTCTCATCATCTGGAGACATCCTCTTCTTCATCACTCCCGAAGACATTGACCAAATGATGCAAATTCCCCATGCTGATTATGTCTCTCCTTTGAACCTAGAAATCCTTACAGAGCTATATCAAAAGATGACCTTTCCACAGAGAGCTCAAATTTTCAAGTTGTTCCTTCCCACCTCTGCTCAATTCCCTTCCACCAATCCACCTTACCCGTCATCCATGTTCTCCACCAAGGGAAACCATATCATTTCCTCTCTTTGCACTCTGTTAGGATACTATTTCGACCAGTGGGTAGATGAGCCCATTACGGGTTTTCTATCCATTTTCTCCACTGACGAAAAACCCACCACCCAGTTTGATTTCAGTACCTTCCTGGACAACAATATTCATGAACAGTTCGTGAATTTTGGCACGGAAGGAATGTTCATATATTCTTCTATATTGGTCTACATGTTCATTTTCTATCAAGCAGACAAGTTTGGTTTTTCAATGCAGAAAATGGACGCAGACGGAAGGCCACAACCAGTCACAGCGTGGACATCTTTGTTGAAGCGTAACTCTGCTGAATACGACTTCAAAGCATTCATTGATCATTTTTACCACCTGGTGGTAAGAATGTTGAGTGGAAGGCCTGAGCCACGAATAAATGATGAATTCCAGAGAATTCTGCATCGCTCGGACAATGCAAAGACAGGAGACTGGTACTTGTATCAGAAGCACACCGAGATCAGAGTTTTTGGGTGTGAATTGGCACCTTACAAACTACCTCAATATGTGTCGGTAAGAATCTTTGTGTTAGAATATATTAGGCAGATAATGAATTCAGATGACATTTATTTTTTTCCCCTGAAGAAGAAGCAACAATTGAGAATCAAGGGGCATATTGGTTCTTTCATCTGCAATAGTCGAGGCGCCGCGGAAGAAGCAGACAGAATGTTGAAGGAGATGAAATTCTTTATGAGTTTCACATGGCACTATGATCCATGCAGGATCATTTCAAAAATGCGGGTGAAAAATCAAAACATCCCTTATGCTCATGAGTTCAAGCCAGAGATTGAAAAATTTGCAAATCAGATAGTGTGGGTTCCTGACACTTTGGTTGAGGTGGAACAACAGGTTGAAGCGGAGTAGCAGGTTCCCCCAACAACTGTGCAACAAACTACCACGCCATAGGTCCCTAAAGAGAAGAGGCCTCGATAGGAGTCATCTCCACCTGTAAAGGAGGTATCATCAGAAGAGTTCCAAATGCACACCAAGAGGCCAAAGATAGTTTCAACGTCTAGTACGACAGTAGAACAAGAGGCCCCGCCTACCACAGTAATCAAGCTGGTCATTCCACCGTTTGGTTCAAGCCTTTATTAGGGCATCACCCCAACAGTACCTAAGAAATCCAGAGACTCTCCCCTGAATGATCAGCTAGGCAAGACTGGGCCTAAATTGGGCATCTTCGAGAAATACGAGATGATCAAGAAGAAGAACCAAACCCTTACTAGCAACACTTATGCCCAGTTTTGGAAACAAACGTCGACTGTGCAACATAGACTGTAGTTTGTATTTGACACAGAGAAGGGTAGGATGCACATGGCCTACCTCCAAGCGTAGGTACCGGATCCCAAGGTGATCTCAGACTACAAGAGGGCTACCTTCGAATTCCAGGCGAAGGACGTACATCCAAAAGATCAGATGGATCTGCACAAAACAATAGGGGAGATGGTTTTCCACACTTGGCACATGCTTCAGATTCTGCAGCGAAATTTCAGGTATCACTGAACAACGCTCAGACACAGCTTAAGCTGGAAAAGATATCATCTTTTGCGAAGGACAACAGAATCAAGACCTTAGAGGAGCTAGTTTTAAATATCGGCTATGATCCGTCAAATGTCAAAGTTGCAGAAGAGATGATAAAGAAAAATAATGTAGACATCGCATCCTTAAGAAAATAGATGAAGCTCCCGCCTACAGAGGACTCACAGGTGAAGGAGATAACAGAGAAAGAAGGTAAGAAGGATGAGATGCTAAAGTTGTTCATGGAGCAGAATGCTCAGCTCAAGGAAATGGAAGCTGAGATGGAGAAATTATTGAAAGAGAAAGAGCAGATGAAGCCGATGGAAGGCATTCCATTGAGTGTTATCCCCATTGCAGCATTGAGCACTGCAACAGTAACAACAATTCCATCAACAACACCAGTGACATCACAGGAGGGAACAATTGATCTCACTAAATCCCTGGAAAAGATGAACCTACAAGAGATTGAAATCAACAGGCTTAAGAAAGAAGTTGAAAATCTCCAGGAACTCAAAACTTCTTTCCAGTCCAGTCTCTCCAAAGAGAAACAGGTAACTTAGCAGCTAAAGAAGGAACTACAACAACTCCAAAAGCAAACCATGGCAGGAAAGACTTTGGCTGAAGTCAAAGAAAATGTATGGAAAGATATCACAAAGTCCATAAATGAGATATGGCCCATGATCCAAATTATGTTTGAACAGAATGAGTTGCTCCAGAGGAGAAAACAGGCCATTAAGAAAATCAGAGTAGAATTGGGGGACAGACCCACTCAGGCTAATGATATTATCAAACTCCTCAATTCCAAAACCAGAGAAGAGCTAGAAGATCTGAAGATAGAAGACAGAACAGAGGCAATCCTTGAGGTCAAGAGGGTTTTGACCAAGAGAAGATTAATGTTGCAGCTCGAAGAGAAGGTTCAAGTAATGGACTAGGGGGTATAAAAAAATTTCAACAAGATCGATGCTCTCCAAAAGAAAGGCTTACCTGGTCTGAAGGTCATTAATGATAAACTAATGACACTCCCGGATTACAAGAAGAGATTGGATGAAGTGTCCAAAGACAGTTCAAAGTTGGCAGGCATACAAAGGAGCATCATCGACAAAGCATTCATGGATGCCCTACAGTTGGACATTAGTATCCAACACGAGATTCGATACATATTCCTTACTAAGCCCACATTCTCTAAGTATATAGACATGGATGAAGTGTATCAGAGACTACTCAAAGTCACAGTGCCTAGTCAACTCAGATGGGAAGAACTCTGCAATCTTCTCGATTAGCAGATGAGTGTCCAGGTCCAGTCACCTGTCCAGTCAGAAGAGGTTACACAGGAACCTCGCCAATGGCCTACCCCAGAAATTCCACATGCAATTGTACCGAGTTATCAAGTAGTTTTGATTAGTTAAATCCGTTAGGATAAAAATAGAATGAGCACGTCCTGATCAGTTATGACATGAACGTTTGTAATTTGAATTATAAATACTTCACCTTTCTAAGTATTGAGGGTTGTTGATATTTACACCCTGACGATATCAGACTGTAACTATTTTTGAAGAGATCTGCCATTAATAAAGAGGAAGCACTTTTACAGGATTCTTGCATGTATTCACTGGTGACGTTTTTCTCTAAGTTGAATGTTTTTCTTTCTTTGTGATCATATTGTTTTCTGAAACTAATCTTTAAAAGTAATGTATGTTGCAGGATTTATCTTAGATACCCTATTTCTAACTTTAAATATTTTAATGTTTATCTTCTAAGGTTTTCAATTAAGGAATTCTTAACTGCTTCTTAGTCGAATGATCTTTCTCATCTTTTCTTCTGTCCATCATTTAAACTATTAAAGATCCAGTGATTATATTATCTCTCCCTGTGGAAGTATTCCTTTACATTTATGGTTTGTATCTCATTTCGATTATAACACAGACCCCATAGCCCAATGGAGGTGTAGACTGTCTCAAACAATTCATAAACACTTTACAACAAAACCTCCCTGTTTCTTTACCTAGCCTAACATCTAAAGTTAAAAACAAAGCTAAAACATATAGAGAGATCCCTCTTTGAAGCTGGAAGGGCTAGATTCCCAGCTTTAAAAGTGGTTGGATAAAGTTACCTTTGTAGATTTTTTCTGTTTCAACCTCTAGGAAATTTACCAAGTGCTAACATAATGACGACTTCCCTGGGGAAGAACTAAAAATTGACAATTTCGCATTTTCTTTCCCCTAAAAGAACATTTGATTCTGAGAAGAAAGTAATGTTAGAGGTTGATCAAACTTTGTAATTATTTTCAGACTCACAAAATTAAAAAAAATATATATATAAAAACCAAAAATAGTTTTGGCTTCCAAGAGAGTTCACACTCGATCTCATCCCAACCCAGAACTTGCAATAGCGATAGATAACCCCGGACATTTACTCAGGTGAAAGGCCTCGACTGTCATTTCAGGGAGTCATACTTCCCTTCGTAAGTCTCCTTCCTTTTCAGGAAAACCAGTTATAACTCAAAACCTTGACCTTGATACATTTCCACAAAGAAGCCTGGTTATAAATCGTTCTGACAGTTTTGTGACTGAAATCGTCTTTGACCCTACTGTGTTGCAGCCTCGAACCCCCGAAGTCTTGTCACCCAAGACTAAACTACAAATCACTACCTCAATACCATCTGGTCCCTCCTTACCCTCGTCTTCAGCCGCTACATCGCCGACCATCCAGATTGTCGTTCCACCTCATACACCCATCATGGCAGCTCGATATGCTCCTTTGGTGTTGGCTGCACTGATACATGCCATGCCCCAAGACTACCAAACTAGACTTCCATAGTTCGATGCAACCGGACCTTTAAATGCCCAACAACATGTGGACAAAATGAATGATTACTTTGATTTGCAAGAAGTTGATGAGGCTGACGTGCAAATGCGATTGTTTGCCCAAATTCTGACAGGCGACGTCAAGAAATGGTTCAAAGCTTTACCTGCCGCCTCAATCCTTGACCTTGTCGCGTTCCAAATAATTTTTCTTGAAAGATGGGAGGTAAAGAAAAACCCTCTCCAAATACTGTCAGAATACAAGAATATAAAAATAAATCAAGGTGAGACGGTACAAGATTATTGCACCCACTTTAACAACCTATACAATGTGATCCCAACTAAAATCAAACCTCCACAGAGCTTGGCATTGATTAAATTCCTTGATGGATTTGATGCTGACATGTCTTACCAATTAAGAGAAAGAAATGCTGCCACCCTAGAGGACATGCAAAAAAGTCCTATTAGTGTGGAGGCCAATCTGTTGGCGAAAAGGGCCCGTCAGAGGTCAGAAAGGAGAGTCACAATCAAAGAAGAACCTTCCACGTCGACCACTGATTCCAAATGGGATTCTATGGTCAGAAAATTGGAACTAATGCTCGAAAGAGTGAATGTGTCAGAAAAAAATCCTCCGAGAGACAACACACCTACACCTCCGATTCATAACCCCAATTTTAGGAGAAATCCTCCTCAGATCACACAGAGAGATCCTCGGGATCAAAGAGAGAAGAGGGGCCCAGATCAGAAGATTAGACCCCCCTTGCAAGAAAACTATGCTGATGAAGGGGGAGAAGTGATTGAGGAATTGGAGGACACTCACATCAACCTCATGGGCATTCACGACAACAAGGCCATTTTCCTTACTAAAGAAGAGAAGGAACCGTTTCTGCTAAATCAAACAAAGGTAAGTGAAGAAGACAAAGACGCAGAACAACAGGCCTTTGAGAATGTTATTTTGGAGGTACACCGGCAGTACAATCTTCATAGCAAGAAGACAGAAGGGACTTCTTCCAAGAAGATGACCGACACACAGAAGACAAATGAAACCAAGAAAACCCCTAAACCCTCTACTGAGAAGACTCCTGAGAAGACTCCTGAGAAGACTTCTGAGAAGACTACTATCGAGAATATTTCTAAGAAGATTAAAGCTGATGCTCCTTTCAAGAAAAACATCACCATTCTGAAAAGACCATCACATCCTAATGCTTTACACGTTAATCCGCCTAGTACTTCTGAGCCGAAGAACATGGCGAACAAATCAGAATTGATGAGCCAAGGCAGAGTTCTTACACCCTTTAGCCTTGAAGGGGAATTAGCAAAAATAAAAATTCCCATCCCACTTACAGAGTTGATGAACAGAGACGGGTATCCTTCACAGGTAATAAAAGCATTGGCCATTGAACCTGACATAGGCACCAAGGCCTTAACGATTGGATGAGTGACTCATTCAGACACTGTGAACCTTACTGACAACCATCCCAAACTCCTTTTCGGACCTGAAGTAGATGGTTGAGACGATACCGGTGATGTATCTCCCTTTTACATCAGTTTAAACATACACGACTTGATATTGCATAATGCTATGTTGGACTCAGGTGCCTCACATAATCTGATGCCTAAATCAGTAATGGAAAAACTAGGACTGGAGATCACCAGACCATACAAGGATCTACACTCATTTGATTCCAACAAAGTCAAATGTATTGGTTTGATCAAGGACCTGTGCATCACCTTGGTTCAGATCCCTTCAAAAAGAATGGTAATGGATGTGGTGGTTGCAGACATCCCTCCGAACCCTACAACCCTAAGCTAAAGGGAACCCTACAACTGGATATGTCTTACACCACTATCCCAGTGTTTGGGCAACAGAGGAGGTTATACAAAGAAACACTGATGAAGTACATGGTCAGTATCCAGGAGAAACCGCACAATTACCCCCTTTACTCTGTTCATTCCGACTTGGATTTGTTCATCTTGTACAATGATGGTGATACGGAAGAGAAAGATACTCAACTGACAGAAGATATATCTAGTCAAGATGAAGGTCCAGAGAGCGGTGAGGTAGAAAAGATGAAAAATGTAATCACTGAAGAATTCCCCACCGACTTCTGGAGCATGGATTTTGATGGAGCAGTGAGTAAAGAAGGAGCAGGAGCAGGAGTTTGGATGCATAATCACAGGAAAAGGTATTCAGAAAATCATTCTTACAAACTAAATTTCTAGTGCACTAACAATGTTGCCGAGTATGAAGCTTTAATGCTCGGTCTGAAGCCGTTGAAAAAAGTTGGTGCCAAACAGATAATGGTAAGGGGTGACTCTGAATTAATAATCAAGAAAATTAAAGGTGAGTATGCTGTGAAACACCCGCGCCTTAGATCCTACAGGAATGTTGTTCTTGATGCTTTGAAGTGTTTTAATGAGGTCGACTTGCAGGTAATGCCGAGGGGTCAGAATATTCTGGCCAACGGATTGGCTACGTCAGCCGCCTCCTACAAGATTCCTTTCTGCCAAACTCGCCCATACACTGTTGAGGTGAAATGCAGACTGACGGTTCCCGATAATATCAGGTACTAGAAAGTGTTTGGAAATGATGATCAGAAAGAAGACTTTATGCAATGCAAGAACGGTTTTGAATGTACAAATATAGATTTAGAAAATGAAGACGAAAATGTAAATAGTTTGGATTTTGAAATAGATAGTGTGAATACTGTAGATTCAGGAGTAGATACAGTTGATTCATGAGAGTTAGGCGATGACGAAATGTATACCGATGTTTTACAGTTGAAAAGCAATGTTTTACCTAGAGGTCTTGTTCCTTTAGAAGATCTATTTGACAGTAATGATGTAGCTAAGAAACCAAAAATAGAAGCTCATGGAAAGGAGATAGAGGATTGTAACATAGGGACTGAAGAGAAGCCTAGGATGGTCAAACTGTCCAAATCTTTACCACCTGAACAAAAGCTCAAATACATTGAGTTATTCAAAGAATATTCAGATGTTTTTGCCTGGGGCTATGAAGATTTGAAATCCTATGACACCAACATCATACAACACAGGATTCTCATAAAAGAAGACCAAAAACCATTTAGGAAGAAACTTAGGAGGATAAATCCCAAGTTGCTCCCTCTGATAGAAAAAGAGATCAAGAAAATGTATGATGCCAAGATCATAGTTCCACTGTGTTTTTCCAAGTGGGTCTCTAATTTAGTCCCTACACGTAAGAAAATCGAGGAAATCAGACTCTGCATAGATTTCCGAAATCTGAACAAAGTATCCCTAAAAGATAATTACCCATTACCTAAAATGGACCACCTCCTGCAAAGGGTGGTCGGGTCCAGTAGGATATCTCTGTTGGATGTTTTCTCAGGCTACAACCAGGTCCTAGTTCACCCAGATGATAAAGATAAAACCGCTTTTACCACACCATGGGGCACTTTCATGTACGTGAAGATGCCTTTAGGTTTGATGAATGCAGGAGCCACGTTTTAGAGGGTCATGGATATCGCCTTCATTGAAGAATCTAGTAAGTTTATTTTCATTTACTTAGATGATGTGACTGTGTTTTCCAAATATGATGATGAGCACCTGCGACACCTTAGATGAGTTTTTGAGAAATGTAGAAGGTTTGGGATTTCGTTAAATCCTAAGAAGTGTCTCTTTGGGTTAGAAGAAGGCAAACTACTGGGACACATCATCTCTAAAGACGGTATCAGAATAGACCCCACTAGAATTGAGGCCATACTAAAGTTAGAACACCCAAGAAACCTCAAAGAACTACAGTCTTTTATCGGGCAAATTAACTTTCTACGAAGATTCATTCCCAATCTGGCCGAACTCCTCCGAAACATTACAAACATGCTTAAAAAGGACGTAAAAATAAAATGGGACTCCGAGTCTAGACAATCCTTCGAACAAGTCAAACGAGCACTCACAGAAGCCCCAATTTTGATCAGTCCCGATTTCACTAATGATTTTTATCTTTTTTATTTCGCCTCTGAACATACTATAGTAGCGGTGTTACTGTAGAAGAACAGTGAAGGGTATGAACAACCCATAGCCTTCTTCAACAAAGCTCTAAGAGATGTTTCCCTGAACTACAATATCATGGAGAAGCAAGCTTTTTCTTTGGTAAAATCCATAAAACACTTTAGGGTCTACATTCTCCATTCCCACACCATAGCTTATGTTCCGAACGCAGTAGTAAAGGATATTCTAACACAGGACAACCCTGATGGAAGAAGGGGAAAAGGGATTGCTGTCATTTTAGAATATGATATAGATATTAAGCCCACACAACTAATCAAAGGCCAAGGCCTTGCTAAATTAATGGTTGAATCTAACTTCCAGGCTCTTGACATTAATTTTCTAGATGTTGCAGATGAATAGGGTGAGATGGCGACTCCAAACGTTAGAGAGGTATTTCTCAACCCTCCATGGTATGCAGACCTTATATTCATTTTACAAAATTTACAAGCTCCCCCTGGTTTAACTAAGACTAAAGATAGATTTTTAAAGTTGAAGGCTTTGAAATTCTGTATTTTGGAAGGAAATTTATATTGGAAAGACCCTGCAGGTATTCTTTTAAATTGTTTACTGAAAGATGAAGATGATAAAGTGTTGCAGGAGTTTCATGCAGGAGAATGTGGTGGCCATTTGAACTGGAAGGTTACGACCAACAAAATACTCAGAGCTGGCTTTTACTGGCCCACTCTATTTGCAGATGTACATCAGAAAGTAACAGCATGTCACTAGTGTCAACTGTTTGAAGGCAAAAGGAAACTCCTTCCTTTACCTCTGAAACCTATATCAGTTGAGGCCCCTTTCCAAAAATGGGGGCTCGATTTCATTGGAGAAATTCACCCACGTTATTCAGGCCAACACAGGTGGATTCTCACGACCACCAATTATTTCACCAAGTGGATCGAGGCAGTACAAAGCAGACAAGCCACT
Source organism: Picea engelmannii (assembly GCA_009831015.1). Classification (NCBI taxonomy): domain Eukaryota; kingdom Viridiplantae; phylum Streptophyta; class Pinopsida; order Pinales; family Pinaceae; genus Picea; species Picea engelmannii. Next base: position 328,687 of record ML780673.1, read on the forward strand.
GACTCAGTAATTATCAAATTCCTTGAAAACAATATTTTATCTCGTTTTGGTTGTCCTAGAAAGATTATCACTGACAATGCAGCTGCCTTTCGGTCGAAGAAACTCATAGATTTTTGCAACCGGTATCACATTGGTTTGGGGCATTCCACAACCTACTATCCTCAAGGGAATGGGTTGGCAGAGTCTTCAAACAAAAATTTGGTAAATATCATCAAGAAAACATTGCAGGAAAACAAAAAATCATGTCACGATAAGTTGGTATTTTCTTTATGGGCAGATAGACTGACCACCAAAAGGTCAATCGGCATGTCACCTTACCAGTTGGTCTATGGTACAGAGGTAGTTTTCCCTACTTCTCTAGGAGTCCCTGTTATGAAATTACTTCAAGAGGTGAAAGCTGAGCCAAATGACTCACAGAGAAGAATCAACCAGATGATTCATTTGCAACAGACTAGAGAAGAAGTTTTCAACAAAACACAGGTCATCCAAGAAAACATCAAGAAGATCTTTGACAAACGAACCAAGGAAGATGATTTTGAGTTGGGAGATCTGGTGTTGAGATGGGATTCCAGGAATGAGGACAAGGGAAAGCATGGGAAATTTGACAACCTGTGGACAGGTCCTTACATGATCCAAGATTTTAGAGGAAACAATGCTTTCTTGCTAAACAATGCTGATGGGTCAGATCTACCAGGAGCACCTGTGAATGGCAGATTGTTGAAACATTATGTCCCACCTCAGTAAAATATTTGAAGAACTCACTCTCCATTGTACATACCAGTTTAATTTTCATTTTTTCACTTGTATTTTCTAAATGGGAACCCTTAGTCAGTCGGTTGAAGCTCGAAGAGAAGGCCCTAAGTTGTTGACCATTATTTTTCCAAGTTTTGAGAATAAGACCAATGAAGGCTACTAGGCAGATATGTCCAGAATGACATGAATCAAGATTCTTGGCACTTAACAGGGCAAGTACCATCCCCAGGTGGAGTTGCTATTATCTCCCCATAAATTATGGGAATCAACTGATGACTTGGATATAATCTGTATCTAGTGTTTTTATTGACAAATGATTTTTCATTCTGCAAATAATTTGAAAAAGAAAAGAAAAAGAAAAGAAAAAGAAAATAAAAAAAGAAAAAGAAAAAGAAAAGAAAAAAGAAAAAAGAAAAATAGTAAAAGAAAAGAGGGCATAAAATAATTGAAAAGGAAAAGCCCCATGCAATAATAGTAACTTGGCCATACCTTTCAAGCATGGCCAAGTTATTTTTAAATTTAATGTTTCTAGGTTAGTGAATAAATCTGACCAGACTGTCTAATCCTGGTCAGATAGCCCTTAGGCTAGATTAGTGAATAAATCTGACCAGACTGTCTAATCCTGGTCAGATAGCCCTTAGGTAGAGTAATTTCTTAACCCAACAGTTTAATATGGGTTAATTGTCCTAGTAAGATAGGTTGGCATGTAGGTTAGTTACTTCATTTGCTTCACTACCCATGAAACCAGATTGATGAAAATGCTACACCATGTCTCCATTGCCTAATGATAGTTTAGATGATGTCCCCTTGGTGGTGTCTATGTGAAAATATTGGGAAAAACCCATAAAAGGCACTTATCCTAAGTTTTTCCGACACATCCTTTTTCCGCTCATGATTTATATTTCCTACAGTTATCAGCGGTCCAGATCAGGGCGCTCAGATCTACAGTGCACAGAGAATTTCGGACCCCCCCTAGTGTTCTGCTTTTAACCAAGGGGGGGGTCCGTAATCAGTAATAAGAATCACGCAGATCTGGACGGTCTAAGAATGAGCGCGTTGATCCATGACCCAAATTGGATTCCAGAACCCCCCATCTGTTCTTCCTTTAATGAAGGGGGGGGGTCGGGAATGAGTAATAAATGACGTGCTAAGATCTGTGGCCAAGAAATTGGCGCGCAGATCAACGATTTACAATGGATTTTGGACCCCCCTTGGTGTTCTGCATTTAAAAAAGGGGGGGGGGGTTCGGAATGGATATTCCCTCTGATGGGCCCCTTGTCATAGGTGGCACAAATCTGTTGGTCCTAAAGTCTTTTCACCATATGTCATCTGACAGCCTCCATCACTCAGGGACGTCATCCTCCATTGATGCCACTTGCTCCTCTTGTTCCTGATTTGTGTCCCATCCCATAACTACTTTCATTCCCTGCTGTCAGTCCATCACCCCTGTTACTCATGAACAACCCCTTATTGTGACTTTTACCACCAATCCCTGGCCGCCACGTCACCCGTCCGTATGTTTTGGCCACCGTCACCTGCCACCTCGTCCCAAATGGCCCGTTGTCCATTTATTACAGGATAACATACCCGTTATCCTGTTGACATCTCTCTCGCGTCCGACTGACCCCAGTTTTGAATAAAACTACCGTTATTCCCCTTCCATTCGTTATTCGTCCATCGCACTAGAAAACCTACCTCTTATTCCTCCATTGCTTCCTCGTCACCTTCATCCACAGTTAGTTGACCCCACTAACATATTGTTTATTGCAGGTACTATTATAGAGATGGCGCCAAAGTCAAGGCTAGCAGAAGGAGAAGAGAATCCTTTTCTTCCTCCTCCTGTTGACCTGGACAAAATCCCGTTGGTGGATAAAGACAGGTTGATCGCAGATACCATTTGCGACTTCAATTTTTCAGACCTCCAGTCATGGCTCCGGGAAGTGTTCCTGGACCATAGCGATGAGATTGGACTCTGGGAATCCAATTTGCCCCTGTACCTTTTTCCCCAAATACACCAGTTTCCTGAATTCGCCCTCAAATGCCAAGCCCATTATATTCCCAACCAGAGGGCCATCATCTCATCATCTGGAGACGTCCTCTTCTTCATCACTCCCAAAGACATTGACCAAATGATGCAAATTCCCCGTGTTGATTCTGTCTCTCCTTTCAACCTAGAAATCCTTACAGAGTTATATCAAAAGATGACCTTTCCACAGAGAGCTCAAATTTTCGAGTTGTTCCTTCCCACCTCTGCTCAATTCCCTTCCACCAATCCACCTTACCCGTCATCCATGTTCTCCACCAAGGGAAACCATATCATTTCCTCTCTTTGCGCTCTGTTAGGATACTATTCCGACCAGTGGGTAGATGAGCCCATTCTGGGTTTTCTATCCATTTTCTCCACTGACAAAAAAACCACCACCCATTTCGATTTCAGTACCTTCCTGGAAAAAAATATTCACGAACAGTTCATGAATTTTGGCACGGAAGGAATGCTCATATATTCTTCTATATTGGCCTACATGTTCATTTTCTATCAAGCAGACAAGTTCATTTTTTCAATGCAGAAAATGGACGCAGACGAAAGGCCACAGCCAGTCACATCTTGGACATATTTGTTGAAGCGTAACTCTGCTGAATACGACTTCAAATCATTCATTGATCAGTTTTACCACCCGGTGGTAAGCATGTTGAGTGGCAGGACTGAGCCATGAATAAATGATGAAGTCCAGAGAATTCTACATCTCTCAGACAACGCAAAGACAGGAGACTGGTACTTGTATCAGAACCAGACCGAGATCAGAGTTTTCAGGTGTGAATTGGCACCTTACAAACTACGTCAATATGTGCCGGTAAGAATCTTTGTGTTAGAATATATTAGGCAGATAATGAATTCAGATGACATTCATTTTGTTTCCCTGAAGAAGAAGAAGCAATTGAGAATGAAGGGGCAGATTGGTTCTTTCATCTGCAATAGTCGAGGCACTGGGGAAGAAGTGGACAGAATGTTGAAGGAGATGAAATTCTTTACGAGTTTCACATGGCACTATGATCCATGCGGGATCATTTTAGAAATGCGGGTGAAAAATAAAAACATCCCGTATGCTCATGAGTCCAAGCCAGAGATCAAAAAAATTGCAAATCAGACAGTGTGGGTGCTTGACACTTTGGTTGAGGTGGAACAACAGGTTGAAGCGGAGTAGCAGGTTCCCCCAACAACTTTGCAAAAAACTACCACACCACATGTCCCTAAGGAGAAGAGGCCTCGACAAGAGTCATCTCCACTTGTAACAGAGGTATCATCAGAAGAGTTCCAAATGCACACCAAGAGGCCAAAGACAGTTTCAACGTCTGGTACTACAGTAGAACAAGAGGCCCCGCCTACCACAGTAGCTACCACAGTAATCAAGCCAGTCATTCCACCATTTGGTTCGAGCCTTTATCAGGGCATCACCCCAACAGTACCTAAGAAATCCAGAGACTCTCCCCTGAATGATCAGCTAGGCAAGACTGGGCCTAAATTGGGCATCTTCGAGAAATACGAGATGATCAAGAAGAAGAACCAAACCCTTACTAGCATCACTTATGCCTAGTTTCGGAAACAAACGTCGACTGTGCAACATAGATTGTTGTCTGCATTCGACACAGAGAAGGGTAGGATGCACATGGCCTACCTCCAAGCATAGGTACTGGATCCCAAGGTGATCTCAGACTACAAGAGCGCTACCTTCGAATTCCAGGAGAAGGACGTACACCCAACAGATCAGATGGATCTACACAAACAAATAGGGGAGATGGTTTTCCACACATTGGCACATGCTTCAGCTTCAACAGTGAAATTTCAGGTATCACTGAACAATGCTCAGACACAGCTTAAGCTGTGTTAGAGATATTTCTTGTAAGGGGGGTTAGAATGAAAAAGAAAGGGTTAAAAACCCACTTGTCCTAAGTTTTGGGCGCGATGCGTCTGTGTTAAACAAGAATCAATTTTGAACGGCTGGGATCCACACGCTCTGATCAACGGTGCATATTGGATTCCGGACCCCCCTGCCTTTTGACCTTTAAGCCGTGGGGGGGGGGGTCCGGAATCGGGGGTGCACCTCTCCAATGGCCCAGATCGGCGCACCTGGATCAACGACGATAAAGGTAATTGCAGACCCCCCCTACCTTTCTACCTTTAAGCGGAGGGGGGGGGGGGTCCGGAATCGTAGGTGCAGCTTTCTATGGCCTGGATCGATGCGCTCGGATCAACGGTGCTTGAAAAACTCTGCCCTTCTCAGCCGCTCGATGCTTAGCCAACGTGGGCCACTCTCCTGTCTTGTCATATTCCAGTCCACCTTCCCCCTGCTGCCATGTGTCATCCATCCGCATCCCCTCTTTGGTCCGCATGGTCCACCCTCCTTCTCGCGTTCCACTTGTCGTGTGCCATATGTCCCACTCCTCTCCACCTCAACCCCTCACTGAAATGTGAGTTAGTTATCTCTCGTCTTCCTCCCTTTCGTCTGATGTCTTCCGCCATGAAGCATCCTCCGTCACCCTTCTCACATCTCACCGTTCCTTCCATGCCCTCATAATCCGACGCCATCACTCCTACCATGCGCCCCAGTCTCTGCACTGGCCTCCATACCTATCCCTCTATCCATTCAGTTACTCTAGGTGGCAGCGCGAGAAGTCTTTCACATCTCAAGGTGTTGATTTGGCCAGATTGTCCTCAATCCCAAGAAGCAGTTATTGAAGCGGTTGGTGGTGGTTAGACATCGTCTCCGCCATAATGGGAAAGTCCTACATGGAATTAAAGGCACGTCGATTCACCGAATAAACTGTCAGGAGATCGATTGCGTCTGTCATAAGTTGCACGACCACTCAAAGATTATAGCCCCGTATTGTCAGAAGCCATGCAGATGCAAATCTTTCAATGCTACGTATCGATCTTGTTGTTGTTGTTAGTTTGAGTATATGAAGGCGTTTTCTCCATTTTTGTATCCATCGATGGTAGAGCTAGGCTCCCGACTATAAATTTTTCATGACCATTCTATATTCCTGGTTATGTATCTGTGTTTGAGACTTCTTGGTTTATAACAAAAAGTTTCCCTTTTTCATCTCTATTTTTGTCTTATGTTGGAGATTTCATGATCAAATGATTCACTTGAATTAATACAGTTATGCTATGGTAAATGCTTTATTGTTGCATTGTTGTTTCTCTGGTTTCTCGTATTTGGAAATAAGAAGATCTTGTTTTCAGGTGCCTGCTTTCATCGTCTGTTAGAAGCCTGATGCCTATAGCAGACCCTTGCACCCTTCTCATGAAGTTTTCCGTCTACTCACCCTTACTACAACTCACTATTTGAAGTTTATCAAGACCTCACTCGTTTGTGCATGCCTGGCCCAGTTTCTGAGTTGAGACGACTGTTCCAAGTTTTCTTCCATCTGATCACCCCTTTCAAACAAGTCGTGACATTAAACTGGTGGGCATCGGGCTCTGTTCCTGCAAGAAATCCATGAGTGACCTCCGATAGCCAACATTTCTGGCGCTGTTGCCGGGGACGAAGTTGAATATTTTCCCCGGGATTGAACGACAAAGATCAACTGATTCTGAAGGTGCATCAGATATCAGAACTTAAATATTTCTACTGTGCACCTGGTGACTCCATTGTGACGACTTCGTTGGGGAGAACCTACCCTATCAACTGTGGCTTCGAGAGGCAGACATACGAGGTCTAATCCACACCTGCCTTTAGCTACACCAGGAGCTGACTCGGAAGCAGTGCACAGAAAAGGAAAGAGCTCTGCGAAAGAAGTGTCCATCGCTGAAATAGGTAATGTGCCTTCCCCTTATGTAAGAACTCCATTGTCTTATTCTCAGCTTCCTAGTCATCCTTCCTCTGAGGTTTCCCATTTTCTGAATTTCGGGAGTGTTCTTGTTGAGTTTTCTCCTCCTGGTCTTGTATCAGAGGGAGAGATCCTTGTCACTCCCCCTTCCCTAGAAGCTGTGCCTTCACACAATCCTCGAACCTTAGAATATTTCACTACTCCTCCTTTTATTACTACTGCTGCATAGAGAGAAACATCTACACATTCGGGTCCCTTAGACCTCTCTCTGTCTTTCCCATCGTCCCCTTTGAGGACCTCTTTTCCTACATCTCATGTCCATACTCCGTCTCCTCCGAGTTCTCCTCTACCTACTATCCCTATGGATGGTGCTAATCCCCCTCCGAATAGAATGGATTCCATAGTCGCTGCCAGGTATGCTCCTTTAGTCCTACCCCATCCTATGAATCCTCTCCTTGCTGGAGACTACTTAAAGTACATGCCTAAGTTCAGTGGGGAGGAAGACATAACTGCTGAGGAGCACTTGGCTGCTTTTTACAGTTATGCAGACAACTTGAACATTGAAAATGAAGATGTCTGGATGAGAGTCTTTGTCCAGAGTTTGGATGGTGATGTCAGAAAGTGGTTTAGGGGACTGGCCCTTGGATCTATTGCTGGAATTGAAGCTCTAGATAATGTTTTCCTGAGGCAGTGGGGGGATAGGAAGATTATATGTATTACATGATGGAGTTTGGGTCTCTGAAGAAGATGGAAGGAGAATCTGTCTCAGACTTCTCCAAAATATTTAATAAGATGTACAACAAGATTCCTGCAGAGATTAAACCCTCAGAGGCCTCTGCTCAAATTTCCTATGCTGTCGCTTTTGACCCAGATTTCTGTCTTGTGTTAAGAGAAAGAAGAGCCACCTCTTTAGCTCAGATGCAATATGCAGCCATATAAGTGGAGTCCAACATATTGGCAGCTGACAGACTAAGAAACCAGGCCAACACAGACAGAAGAAAAGGAAAATCAGAAGCCTCAACTTCTGGCCCATCACTGCCCAACCCTCAAGTAAGTGAGTTGGCCCAGGTCATGAACTTTCTGAAAGAAGTGGTGGAAAGACTGAAAGTGGAGAGGAGGCAAGCATATAAGGGCCCTCAGGGTACTGAGAACAGGGGAGGTTTCAGGAGGCCAAATAATTTCGCCCCTCCAACTATACATAGAGAGAAGGGAAGAGACAGTGAAGACTAGAAAATTCAAGCTCCTTTTCAGAACAATTTTGTGGCCGACGATGGAGAGGAAGGGGAAACAGATGAGCCTGAGCCTAAAATCCACTCTATAGAAGTCACTCCTCCTTTCCATCATCTGAATCATTTAGCATACGAGGAGTCTCTCATGAACAATCAGCTAAATGAATTGAGCAAGGGAGACAAAGATAGTGGAGGCCGAGGCAGGTATAACCCGAGATCAGATAAAAGGGCAGCAACACCCGATGTCCCAGAACCGTCCACTAGAGCAGAGAAGCCTGCTAATGAGTCAGCTGACAGTCACAGAGGTAAGAAGGCCCAACCCCTCTCTCCCATTGTCCAAATTCATGTTCCTGAAATAAGAGAAATTCCAAAGCTCATATCCTCTTTTAATTTCGAGCATGAGATTGAGAGGATCAAAATCCCTATGCCCCTCACCGAGCTAATCAAACATGGAGAATTCAAAAAGCGCTTCTCTGATCTTTTGGAATCTGAAGCCTTAGGCCCATCCACAGACTTCATAAACCTCCAAGATGAAAATCTAGTAGTTGTCCTAGGCCCCATGGTAGAAGACATAGATGATTCATCCCCTCCCTTCTACACCTCACTGAACATACATGATAAGGTACTACACAATTGCTTGATGGATTCAGGGGCCTCTCATAACCTCATGCCCAAAGCTGTCATGGAAGAATTAGGACTGGAAGTCACCCGAGCTTATCATGACCTCTATTCTTTTGACTCCAGGAGAGTGCAATGTTTGGGAGTCATCAAGGACTTGGTAGTATCCTTGTTTCAGCTGCCCATGAAAAGTATGGTTATGGATATTGTGGTAGCTGATGTTCCCCCCAAGTTTGGCATGTTGTTGTCAAGATCTTGGATTAAGAGACTTGGAGGGATGTTACAAATGGACCTCACATATGCCACTATTCCGGTGTTTGGAGGGGAACATAGGAGATTATACCGAGAATCCCAGCTAGCCTACATTGTCAGTGATGAAGAAAACCCCACTAATCACCCCATCTATGCTTTGGACACTAATTTAGGATCTAGTTTACTGCAACTCACTGAGACTCCCGAACCCCCTTTACAGATCAGAAAGCAGCCCATTCTCAACTAGGAGGCACCCCCTCCAATCACCTCTGTTTGGAAGATGTTCTTTGATGGAGCTTCCTCCAATATGGGTGCAGGTGTCGGGATAGTGTTCGTGTCCCCTTGTAGGGAGACCATCTCTCTGTCCTACAGGCTGGAATTCGAAGTCACCAACAATGTGGCAGAGTATGAAGCTCTGGTTATAGGATTGAGAGTTGCGAAAGAAATGGAAATTAGGGAGATAGCTGTGTTCAGGGATGCAAAGTTGATTGTCCAGCAGGTAAAAAACGTTTATCAGACCAAGCATCCCCGACTTAGGAATTACAGGAACGAGGTATGGGACCTTGTGAATAATTTCTTCCTGGATTTTAACATCTCTTTCATTCCAAGGGAATAAAATTCCCCAGCCGACTGTTTAGCCTTCACAGCTAGTCTTCTTGACGTTCCTGAGTTGCCCACTGTCAGGTCCGATATTGAAATAAAATACAGACCCTCTGTACCAGACAATGTCAAGCATTGGAAGGTATTTGAGGATTATCAAGAGATCGAAAAGTTTCTTCAATCCATTGATAACTTTTCTGCATTACACATAGATGAGGATCCCGACATTGAGGGAGAACCTGATCAGCACCCTGGGGAATTGATGAATAAAATTGCTGACCACCAGATTATACAACTACCGAGCAACCACATTCCGAAAGGACTCATCCTTCTAGAAAGGTTGTTTGATGGAAATGATGTGGAAGTAAAGGGGAGAGTCTCTAGTGATAATGCTGATACAGCTGATTGCAGCATAGGCACACCAGAGGAGCCCAAGATGGTCAAACTGTCAAAGAGTCTGACCGAGGAGCAGAGGATCGGATATACTAAGCTGCTAAAGGAATTTGTTGATGTGTTTGCATGGACCTATGAAGACCTCAAGACATATGACACATCAGTCATTGAGCACAAGATCCCACTGAAAGAAGAGGCCAAGCCATTCAAGCAGAAGCTAAGACAGATAAATCCTATGTTGCTACCTGTCATGGAGAGAGAGGTGAAAAAGCTGTTGGATGCCCAGATCATTGTCCCCTTGAGATATTCTGACTAGGTAGCCAACTTGGTCCTAGTAAGGAAGAAGAGAGGAGAAATCAGACTCTGTGTCGATTTCAGGAACCTGAACAGAAGTTCCAGGAAGGACAATTATCCCCTGCCCAACATGGAACACATATTGTAGAAGGTCACCGGTGCTTCCAGAATGTCCATGATTGATGGTTTTTTTGGCTACAATCAGATATCAGTCATGTCGGAGGACAGGGAGAAGACAACTTTCACCACTCCTTGGGGCACATTCATGTATGCCAAGATGCCATTTGGGTTGATGAACACAGGAGCAACATTTCAGCGAGCCATGGACATAGCCTTCGTCGGAGAGAAAGATAAATTTGTGGTGATTTACCTAGATGACATCACAGTCTTCTCCAAGACTGATAAAGAGCACTGCTGCGACTTAAAAAGGGTTTTCTTGAAGTGTCAGAGGTATGGCCTTTCCCTGAATCCCAAGAAATAATTATTTGCTATGCAAGAAGGGAATCTTTTAGGCCATATAGTATCAACAGAGGGAGTAAGAATTGATCTTGACAGAGTAGAAGCAATCCAGGCCCTGTCACTTCCCAGATCTAAGAAAGAGGTTCAGGCGTTTTTGGGAAGGATTAATTTTTTGAGAAGGTTTGTTTCAAATTTTGCTGAGTTGGTGAAACACATCAAAGCTATGCTCAGGAAGGGCCATGAAATAAAATGGACTTCTGAACCCAGAGAGTCTTTTGTCCAAATAAAGAAGGCGTTGACTCTGTGCTAATCAGTCCCGATTATTCCAAATATTTTCTGATATTTTCTTTTGCTTCTTTTGATACAGTAGAAACAGTCTTACTGCAGAAAAATGATCAAGGACAAGAGCAGCCTATTGCCTTCTTTAGAAAGGAACTGAGAGATGCAGAGCTCTGGTATGAGATCATGGAGAAGCAGGCTTATGCCTTAGTGAAAGCCCTCAAGGCTTTCAGAGTCTATGTCTTTCATTCCAAGATTACTGCATATGTCCCTTCAACCTCTGTGAAGGACATTCTTATACAGCCTGACATAGACGGGAGGAGAGGTAAATGGATCGCTAAGATCCTAGAATTTGATCTGGAGATTAAGCCCACTAAGATGATAAAGGGGCAGAGTTTAGCCAAGTTACTGGCTGAATCCAATTGCAGAGCCTTAGGAATCAATCTCATCAACGAGCAAGTTGAATCATCCGATTGGAGTTCCCAAAGAGATGTGCCATTAGCAACTTGTGCCTGGTACAAGGATATATTGTATTTTCTGTAGGAATTAAGGCCACCTGATGGGATGGAAAAAAGCAAGGGAAGAGCTTTGAAGCTCAGAGTTGTCAGGTATTGCCTTATTGGCCAAACCTTGTATTGGAAAGACCCTCTGGGGGTATTACTAAGGTTCCTAGATATGCAGTAGGCACAGAAGGTTATGATCGATTTCCATAGCGGTCTCTGTGGAGGCCATCATTTTTGGAAGACCACAGCTCACAAGATCCTCCGAGCTGGGTACTACTGGCCTACCTTGTTCCCTGATGTCTGCAGGGAAATTAGAGCTTGCATTAAATGTCAGAAATTCTCAGGAAAGCAGCAGCTCAAATCCCTGCCATTAAATCCTGTGGTAGTCTCAACACCCTTTCAGCAGTGGGGATTAGACTTCATCGGGGAGATTCATCCTCCCTCAAGTGGCCAGCACTGGTGGATTCTAACTGCGACCGACTACTTCACCAAATGGATAGAAGTTGTCCCTACCAGAAGCACTTCTCACAAAGTGATTATCATCTTCCTGGAAGATATTATATCCAGGTTCAGTTGCCCCAGTAGAATCGTCATTGATAATGCTTCTCCCTTTCGGTCTGAGCCTCTGATCAAATTCTGTGAACAGTTCAAAATTTCACTAGTTCATTCTACTCCCTACTATCCTCAAGGGAACAGACTGGCAGAGTCTTCCAATAAAAGCCTAATCAAGCTTATCAAGAAGCTATTGGAAGAAAATAAAAGGTCCTGGGACTCAAAGCTCAAATTTTCTCTTTGGGTTGATCGGGTAACAACCAAGAAATCGCTGGGCATCTCACCTTTCCAGCTGGTTTATGGAATAGAGGTTGTTTTCCCCACTCAGCTCACCTTATCTGTGGC